>JAJOOH010000849.1:0-33850 GCA_029582605.1 Solanum gracilifrons
GATATTTTTTTCGTTTCGATAGAATCAATAGGAAGCGACGTTGCACTTTAATAGAAATTTGGCTGTCTAAACGACGGAAAAGGGTAGGGGTAGACGACCCGGGAGTATTACTGGCGAGGGGCGCCAGCCTCCAAGTTCAAAAACCCATTTCTGGTGCACTGTTGGCGCGCCACACCAGACTTGCTGGCGCATCTGTGGCGCGTCGCACCATTCCCCAAGGCAATTTCGATGAATTTTTCTACTCGTTTTTCTGACCTTAATTCAACTAGAATCGAATGGTTTTTTTTCCAATCACTTAGAATCGAATACTCAACGTATGTACACGAAAATCTACTCAAAACAACCCTCAAAACACTAACACTTATCTCAAGAACTCATCGAAACCCCAACAATCAAGATTATGAAAATTATTCCAAGAAAACTCAACAAGAACTAAGATCCTTCAACTTTAAGAACGAATTTGCGCTGAAAATAAAATGATTGGCGTGTGGTGAACGAACCCAACACTATGAGAACTCACATACCTCTTAGGGATTAAATCCTTGGCGAAAAACAATACTCAAGAATCATGATGAACGCCTTGAACTTTTCCCGTTTTCTCTTCTTCTTGAACTCCTCTCAAACCCTAAATGCATTTTGATTTATGAAAATTGACCCAAATCATATTTGACCCCAAAATATTACTAAAAATTGAATTAATCTTATTGGGTAAGAAAAAGACCAAAATACTCTTCAGCTTTTCGAGTAACTTTCCTTAATTGGACAGCCCAACTAGGCCTAGCAGGGGGACCGGGTCGGCCCGACCCGGCCCATGACCGGTTCGAGAACTGTTTCGCTGGATCCGGTCCCGTCGATTCTCGCGGGATGGTGATATGCTCAAATTACACCTCCCTAAAGAAGCATAAGCGATCGTTATCAAGTAAAGAACCCAACTTGTAGGTTGGGGTCGATCCAACGAGGAAAATGGTTTAGGCTTTACTTTAACCAACAATTATATTCAATTAGTCAAATTACTTCCAGAAATAGGTAATTAAAAGGGGGGATTTATAAAAACAAATTGTACGAATTCAGTAAGTAATCAGCAAACAAAAGTCAATTTTTTTTTGTTATCAAGATAAGAAAATCAACTGGGGTATACGTGTTCACCACAAACTCATAACTTAGTAATCCTAGTAATAGCAATCATGTCCTAGTGTATTACATGCAAAGTGATAAGTTCGGTATCTCTAAATCCCTGGTCCGGCATCTAGAGAATTTCACCCCGCATCTTGGTCTGGTTACGTATGTATAATTTACTATCCATTACCTTTACCTCATATTAGACATCATAATTGATATTTGGCTTAGTTATTACTTCGCACCAATCGACACTAGCCTATTAGATAGTATCACACTAAATCTATGTTGATAATTCTTTTCTTGTTGATTACCTCCTTGGTCCGGCAAGTAACAACAAGGCGAGTTCTAACGCGTGCACTCGCTAAAAAGACTTTTGACCGAAAGAATTATCTATGCATGCAATACACTATTCAAGAATTGCTTATTTACTATTCATACATTGTTAATCGCTCATGGATCCCAGAACCCTAGTTGTAGAGTTTAGTTACCCATAATCATACGAACACAAATCATTGTTTTAGATGAAAGAATTATGAACTTACGTAAGAAGAATAATAAACCCAGAACTTCAACTTGAATTTCAAAACCAAAAATCTTCAAAACTAAATTCAGAAATCAATATTTGCTAGATTTGCAACTTAATCTCCCAAATCACAAAGTAAAACTAGAATAATAATGTACAACCCCCAAAAACGAGGTTTACATGCCCTATTTATAGAAAACAAATCCTAATTTAAAAGGGAAACAAATTAAGGAAAGTTTGTTCAGGCACGCGTCTTTATTCTACGAGACTGACTTATGGACCGTCAATGGATCTACGGTCCGTAAGTCCCTTCCGTTAGCCAGGACTTAGAAAATATTTCAGCTTCCAAAATCAACTCCTCTGAAGCAGACGACGGATTTGCAGTATGGATCGTATATCGATCTACGGTCAGTCAGTCCCCTCCGTAGCTCCACACTTGGAATCTTCAAAATCAGGTACTGGAACCCTTGGAGTATCAATCTACGGATCACCAGTACGGTCCGTAGATCAATCTATGGACCGTCAATGGCCACCGTGGTTCCACACTTGGTCAGATTTCTCTGATTTGTCTTCCATACCTTGCCTGCTGATCTACGTTCATCACCTATAGACCATCAATGGACCTACGGTCCATTGATCACCTTCGTGAATGCCCTATTTTTGCATTTCTTTCAGCTATCTCTATACTTCCACGCCTGAACATCTTTCCTGGAAAATAAAATAAAAACACATAAAAACCAATACAAAAAGGCCCTAGACACACACAACTTGTAAGTGAAATGCATTAGAAATACCGTAAACTCACGGTATATCAACACCCCCAACTTAAATTCGTTGTTTCTCCTCAAGCGACGCACTAAGACTCTAAACGACATTTGTATAGAAGCAAGTATTTCACGTCCAGGCAATCATATGGCTCTCTACCCCCCTCTTTTCGGGTACAAATTTCGTTGTCTTAGACTCGACAAGCTAATTCATGCAGATCAAACCATGACACATATCGACCAACCGACACACAACATACACCGTCTCACTATCACCAAAGTACCAACTTTCCGACGATGTAACTAGTGCCCTCACTTCAAACGAAATCCCTTCTTCAAAAAAAAATGAATGTCATTCATGTTACAAGGGTTTATTCAACACTCACGCTCATAAGTAATTTCAAATACAATTAGTGCTCAATGACATAAGCTTGCCCTTATTTTCACTGCTTAGACTCTCCAAACTAGACTCTAGGATTACTATAGGAATTTCTTGGCTTGTAATGTAGGCTCAGGGTCAGGTGTGGTACATTTGGGTACTACTTAGTAACTTTCTACCATCCTTGACATTACACTAGGCTTTCAACATCTTTTTGCCCGATTTTTGTCATCCCATCGTTTTACCTTCTTTCCCTTAATTTTCTTCTACCACGGATGTTACTTTAAACTTTGTAGCTCTTTTTACTTTTATTTTATTTTTCTTTTAACTTTCAACAAGTCACATGCTTTCCTTTTTTTTTCCAACATCACTCTTTTCATATCCATTTTTCTTTCAGTTTCCCCTTTCAAAGCCACCCTCAACTTATAGATTTTCCATTAGTTGAGGTGCACAATACCCGATGTCGGGTCAGGGCAATGATTGAAATTACTTTTTACATTAGCCACCCTCAACTTAGGCTTTTAGCCTAAGTCGAAGTGCACATGTCCAAGGAGGGACCCGGGCCAACATGGTAGATTATGGGAAGCTGAGTTCGGGGTTTAGAAAGAAATAGTTTAATTAAAGGCTCAAAGTATTTGGATCAAAGGGAGCATTTATTTCATTTGGTTGGATCCTTCTTTTAGGAAATTTGTTGACTTTTCAGAACAATGGCCTATGATCACTTCCTAACCTCTAAATTGAATTGTCTTAGCAGAACTAACCGGGGAAGTTTTAGTTTTTGCACAAAAACTGTTTGAACACTCAACTATTCTCACACACTCTTAGGACATAATTTCATTATCAGATTATCAGATTACCCAGTTCAAGTTTTAGCTTAAGTCATGCCATCAAGTTGGTTCATTATTAAGTCATACTCAGAGCCAACACATTCAACTTATCGTAGCCTACAAATTCTAGCTCACATCACAGAATCTGAGGCCATCATGCTTCTTTATTTTTGTTTCATGCTTCTACACATACGATCCTAACACATGCCGGTTCAACATAAATTAAACAGTCTCTTGGGGAAAAAGAACACAGGCAAGAAAACCCCAAGAGAAGATTTATGAGTTGGGTTACTCAGGCTTCACCCTATTAGTCACAATCCATTTACCCCACTCCCAACAAAAATAGATGCGTTTATCCCCAATGCATACAAAAATATTAAAAGAGAATGGTTTGGGTGAAGCAAACCTGTGGCGCAAAGCACAGGCGAATCATCAACAAGCAGGGGGGTCCGGTTTCCCCAAGCCCGCTGGAACAATCGTGGGGGCACCCTCAGTAGTGCCCACATCATCAATCATAGCACCCTCAATAGTGCTGTCTATCAATCTCACCACACCATCAGCGGTGCTCATAACGTCCCTCAAAACAGGCTGGACCTCTACAAATGGGGCAGAGCTCGATGCCCCTGCAACTCTCTCACGCACCCTCTGCTGGCGCAACTCTTCATCTAAAATTGAAGCCCTCCTAGCCTCATTCTCCTACATACGCTGTCTCTTTTGAACTTTCTCCTCCTCAGTGCGACGAGAACGGTGCCGCTTACCTTTGGCGTGTGTAGGCTTAAGCCCCTGCTCGGCGGTCCCACTGAATAAAGCATCCAGCACTGTATCATCAGCTAGTGCAGTAAGTGCAACCTGAGGCTCAACTGAAGGGTCGGCAAGAATGGCATCAACGTCGGTCCGGAGACTGGCTGATTCAGACTGCAAAGCAGTTATGGCCGAGGCTGATCGCTCGAGGACTCGCAATTCAAAGGCATCAAGACGCTTATTAACAGCCTGAACCTTCCGGTCCATCATCCCCTCCACCCTTCGCTCCATTCTAGCCTCGGACTCGACTATCGACTTTTGCATCCACGGTTGGATGTGATACATCAGTGTAGCCATCTGAGCCTCTAATTTCTGTACTCTGGCCAATTGGACAACAGTAGCTCCTAACTGTGGTGTGGACTGGGAAGAGCTAGGAGCCATAGTAGTTGCCTGAGAAGAGGAGGCTGGGACAGTCGTGCTGTGATCTGATATACTGGGGTCACCGCCCTGTGCCTACCCCACTATGTCTGCAAGATCAGCACCCAAGGGAGGTACCTCAACCTGGGTCTCTCTACGAGGTGCCTCATCTCGAATTAAGCCAATATCCAATGCCCCGATAGGGTGAACTAACTTGTCACAATGCCAAATCGGCACTCCAGAGTCCCTGTACAATTGAAAAATTAGACATGGAAAGGGGTAAGTAGATGAGGTCTTGAATGCCCTCTCGTGAATCTCTGCCAGTAGCATGTGGGCAAAGTCAATCTCCACTCCTGCTACCAATGCCGCAACCATGACCGCTCTGTCCCATGTGACTTGGTTGTCAGCTTTTGTGGGCGACACTCTGTTACGTACCAGCAACAAGAAGAACTTGGCCACAAAATTTAATGTGGCCTTTCGGATGCCCAACCGTGGAGCGGCGACCCATTCTGCATGCTCGCCATCTACAACAATGTACCTAGCCAACCATAGTATAACAGCCTCTCGTTGCTCAGCGTTCCTCTGGAAAGCGCCACTCCGTATGATGTCCCATTTGTAATCAAATTCTGCTGTGTTGAGACACCAAAAGTGACCTGTGGTAGGACCATAGAGAAAACGGCTGATAGTGGCAGGTGATATGCTACCGGACAACCTCGAACCAAAGTGGAAGTGAGAGGATCTTGAGCTAGGGGCTTTGACCGCTTGGAAATTGAACCTCGAAGAGTGGCAGCATAGGAGACGTAGAATTCCTGCACAATCTCCTCGCTATACGTCCCTGGGTCTCGAGCCATCCAGTCACACTTGTGAAGGTTAAACAGCCGGTGAATGTCCGGAACAGCGTGCAAGCTCCCCGTGAGGACTTTGTGCTCTTCTATAATTAGTCGGGCCATCTTTTGTTTGTTGTTTATCATCTTGGCATCCCGATAAATTTGCCATTAGCCCTCTACACACCACTTCTTTAGCTCAACGGCTACTGGAGTGGGGTCATCATTCCGTGGTGCAGGTACGGACTCCGAGCTAGTGGCCTCATCAGACGAGGCTGCTTGGTCATTCTCACCGGACCCTGTGGCTGATTTAGCACTGGACCCTGCAGCATGGGCAGACTCGGATCCTCAAGCATGAGGGTAGACTCGAAGCCTGAAGCATGGTCAGACTCGGAGCCTGAAGCATGGGCAGGCTCGGATCCGGACATAGACCCCTCTGAACTGGAAGCAGCCCAGTTGGTGATCCGATCAGTGTGTGCTCCTCATCAGACTAGGAGACAGTGACTACGTCGGGAAGCACCTTCTCGGGGGTGCCTATGGTGACTCGAGGTGCAGTGGGAGAAGTCCGTGTGTTGGGAGGAACGTATGCTGGATGCTTCTCCGTGTCCGTGTCCGTGTCCTCATCGATTAACCTGAAGCTAGGGGTAACAAATTTTGACTTGCCCTATTTTGAGTAGGTGACTAGCTTCTTGGGTGCCATCGTACCTGTAGAGGCGATATTAGAACTAGAAATGAATAGTGACAAAGTCCCATGAAAATTTCAGACAGAAGTTTTGCAGATGGAAACCACGGATGTACAGAACGGTCCGTAGATTGATCTACAGACCGTAGTCCACATCCGTGGTTTTACACTTGGTAATATTTTCAAGTGTATCTAACCACGAACCCAATCTATGGTCCGTACACTGGTCTACGGTCCGTGGATTCCTTTCGTGGGTCAGAGAGCCACCAGTACTGGTCGCAGATGGAAACCACGGATGTACAATACGGTCCGTAGATTGATCTACGGACCGTAGTCCACATCCGTGGTCTTACACTTGGTTATATTTACAAGTATATTTACAACTGCATCTAACCATGAACCCAATCTACGATTTGTAGATGGGGTATGGTGGATGAACTATGTGCCAGATTTCAAGTTCACCTCTTAGACCCTCTTCAACAATATCCTAGTCTAACCATGCATTTCATAATTTAATCAAGCTAGTTTGTCATTCTCAGGGTTCCGATTAATCATTCTAACCAAGTATTGAAGATAAACTTTGGAACCCTAAGTCAAAACTTATATTTAGACTTATAATCACATACAATAAGGCTACACAATCACTATCTATCGTTCCAAGGGGATTGTAATTTCCAAGTTTATCATGCAATTTCATCTAATCAATTACCCAAGGTCAAGACCCAACTCCCGACTTTCTATATTCAATCTATGAATCGAAATTCAAAGTAAGGGGAAAGTCTATTATCTTACAAGAAACGAGGAGTGGGGTGATTGCGCGACGACACTAAGTTTAGAAAAACCAAAGAATCACCTCTTCGTTACTAACCAAACATCGGAACCTTTTTTTTTTTGGAATATGGAATGAGTTGTATTCGGAATGGAAAGGAATTGTGGGAATTATGAGGGGATGGGGTAAATGGAAGGGCTGATATTATGGGGGAGTTATGGAGTGATTTAGGGAGGTTATGAGATGGTTGAAACGGTTGAGGAGTGAATGGAGGGAAGTGGAAATGATTTGAAAGTAGGGGAGTTTTTTAAGTGAGGGGGTCCGGGTCGGGTTAAAATAGGAATAGGGTTTGGACTCACGAGACCTCGTCTATGGTCCGTGAGTAGATCTACGGTCTGTAGATTAGGACCGTAGATCACTCTTACACTTGGAAAAATTTAGAGGGTTACATAGGATCTACAGACACCATCCACGGTTCGTGGATAAAACGACGGACCATCGACGGGGTCCGCAGACCTCTGCACCAGACCATTTTCTGCAGACTTTTCGTGGTGTATCTGCACATGTAGAAACCAATAGGCTATTCTTTTTTACATTTTCTGGACACTTTTTAGACACAGACTCTATGCTAATTCTAGCCAACACTAAACACTAAAACAACTATCTAATTTGATACATGGATGAAATCAAACAACGAAAATTTCTAGAAAAGAAAATATATCCTAGCGTTGTCTCGATTGTACATCTTGGGTTGCCTCCCAAGCAGTGCTTGATTTAACGTCGCGGTACGACGCATGCCTTTGGATTACTCAGACTTCATCAAGATGGTAGGCCTCAACCACTTCTTGCACACTCTCAGCATTTCCCAAATAGACCTTGACCCTTTGCCCATTCACCATGAACCTTGTTCCATCCCTATTTTCAAGCTCAACCGCTCCATGGGGGAGCACTTTTGTGAGCAAGAATGGCCCGGTCCATTTGGACTTGAGTTTTCTTGGAAACAAGCACAACCTAGAGTTGAATAGAAGCACAAGATCACCAACCACATATTCTCGCTTTTCAATTCTTTGATCATGATATCTCTTCATCTTCTCTTTGTACAAGGCTGAACTTTCATAAGCTTTTAGGAGAAACTCATCAGGCATATTCAAGTCATTCATTCTTTGATTAGATGCGGCGCCCCAATCCAAATTTAACTTCTTCATTGCCCACATTGCCTTATGCTCTAGCTCTACTGGTAAATGAAAAGACTTCCCATATACAAGTTGGTAAGGAGATATACCTATGGGGGTCTTGTATGCAGTGCGATATGCCCATAGAGCATCATCAAGCTTCCTAGACCAATCTGTTCTATTAGCATTCACAGTCTTCGCCAAAATCTTTTTAATCTTTCTGTTGGATACTTCAACTTGTCTACTAGTCTGTGGATGGTAAGGAATGGCTACATTGTGGCGGATACCCTACTTCTCAAGTAGCGCCTTGAACAACTTATTACAAAGGTGGGACCCTCCATTACTGAAGATAGTTCTTGGGGTACCAAATCTGGCGAAGATGTTCTTTTTCAAAAATGCAGTGACACTTTTACCTTCATTGTTGGGGAGCGCAACTGCTTCCACCCACTTCGACACATAATCAACCGCAGCGAGAATATACTTCATCCCGTGTGAACTCACAAATGGGCCTATAAAATCAATGCCCCATACATCAAACAACTCTATAACCAATATGGGATTCATAGGAAGCTCGTGATTCTTTAAAATCCCTCCTTCTCTTTGGCAACAATCACAAGACTTTGCGAACTCAAGAGCATCTTGGTGAATGGTAGGCCAGTAGTACCCACACTACAAAATTTTATGCGCAGTCCGAATACCATCATGATGCCCACCAACAGGCGATGAATGGCATGCTTCAAGTACCCTCAACATCTCAACTTTGGGCACACAGCGACGAATAATCCCATCGGCACAACTACGATACAAGTAGGGCTCACCCCAAAAGAATTTCCTCACATCATGCATAAACTTATTCTTTTGGTGGAAAGACAAGTTTGGAGGCACCACATCGCTTGCCAAGTAATTAGCAAAGTCTGCAAACCAAGGGATCAGATCATCAGAAGCAGCCAATACCTGTTCATCTGGAAATGTATGATTAATTTCAGTCCCATCACCAAGCTTTAGCATAGCTTCTTCCTCTAATATGGAAAAATGATCGGCAACTTGATTTTCAATCCCCTTTCTATCTTTTACCACAAAATCAAATTCTTGCAGTAGCAATACCCATCTAATCAACCTCGGTTTTGCATCCTTCTTCGCCATCAGATACCTCAATGCAGAATGGTCAGTATGCACTATGACCTTAGTACCAAGCAAGTAGGATCGAAATTTTTTGAAAATGCGAAAACCACCGCAAGAAGCTCTTGTTCAGTAACAATATTATTCTTCTGTGCCACATTTAGAGCTTTGCTAGTATAGTAAATAGGATGGAGTATTTTGTCTCGCCTCTGTCCCAATACCACACCAAGTGCCACTCCACTTGCATCACACATTACCTCAAACGGTTGTCCCCAATCTAGAGATATAATGATAGGTGCAGTAATCAACTTCTCATTCAACTCTCCAAATGCTCTCAGACAAGCATCATCAAAATCAAACTTGGACTTCTTTTCGAGCAGTTTGCACAAAGGATGTGCAATTTTAGAGAAGTCCTTGATGAACCTTCTATAGAAACCTGCATGCCCAAGAAAACTTCTAACACCTTTTACAGAGATAGGTGGTGGAAGCTTTTCTATTACCTCAACTTTTGCGCTATCAACCTCGATACCTTTCTCAGAAATCTGATGGCCTAACACGATTCCTTCTTTCACCATAAAGTGGAACTTCTCCCTATTTAGCACTAGATTGCAATCTTCACACCTTTTTAGCACCTCGGCAAATGATCTAGCCAACGGTCAAAAGAGTCACCTACCACAGAGAAATCATCCATGAACACCTCAATAGTGTCCTCTACCATATCAGAGAATATTGACATCATACATCGCTGGAATGTCGCTGGAGCATTGCACAAACCAAATGGCATCCGTTTGAAAGCGAAAGTCCCATAAGGGCAAGTGAAGGCCCGAATAACCATCGAGAAAACAATACCAACCCTTACCAGCAAGTCTATCCAACATCTGATCCATAAACGGCATGGGGAAATGGTCCCTTTCTGTCCAAGCATCTAACTTCCTATTGTCCATGCAGACTCTCCATCCAATCACCGGCCGCATAGGAAGAAGCTCGTTTCTTTCATTAGGAACCACAGTTATCCCACCTTTCTTGGGCACACATTGAACAGGACACACCCAACTACTATCTGCAATGGGATAAATTACTCCAGCATCCAACTACTTGATGATCTCCTTTTTGACTACCTCTTGCATGGGTGGATTTAGTCTTCTCTGGTGCTCGATACTAGGCTTGTGATCTGGCATGAGTTGGATTTTGTGAGAATAAATACCAGGAGGAATCCCAATAAAATTCGCAATAGTCCACCCAATAGCTCGCTTGAACCTTTTTAATACAGTCACCAAGCACTCTACTTGTCTTGCATTTAAATATGCCGCAATGATGACCGGCAAAGTATTATCGCTACCCAAAAATACATACATCAGATGCGATGGTATAGCCTTAAGCTCCAATTTCGGTGCCACTACAATAATGGTCTCGTGGGTGGAGACTCAAGATTCTTCATGTCTAGCTAAAATTTCTTTGGTTTTGACCGATATTCGCATCTATCTGGTGCATCTACCAACTCATCGTACTCTTCAATACCATCACTCTCGAAGTTCATCATAACTGTTGCTAGTGCTTCAACACCTAGTAGCTCTTTAATTTGCATTTCTGCTCCACTATAAACTCTGTAAGTTATAGCAGATACTGTTGGAGCTCACCACTCTACTTCATGGATCTACAAATATTTAAAGTTGTCTCTTCATTGTTCAGTCTGAACTTCATCTGCCCCTTCTCCATATCAACCAATGCACGCCCTGTGGCAAAGAATGGTCTCCCAAGGATGATGGGAACCTCAAAATCAACCTCATAGTCAAGAATCACAAAATCCGCCAAAAAATTGAAACACTCCACTTTTACTAACATATCATGAAGTACACCAGTAAGCCTCTTCAAAGATCAATCAGCCATCAGTAACCGCATGGTAATGGGTTTTGGGTCCCCTAGACCCAACTTCTTGTTAATAGACAATGGAATGAGGTTGATGCTAGCACCAAGGTCACACAATGCCTTAGCAAAGTGTAACAGCCCGATAGTACATGGAATCGTGAAGGCACCATGATCCTCCTTCTTTTCCACAAGAGACCTTGTAGCAATAGCGCTACAATGCTGAAATCTATCATTATCTTCAAAACTTACAGACCTCTTCTTTGTCAGCATATCTTTAATAAACTTTGCATACCCAGTCATTTGCTCCAAAGCTTCTATCAATGGAATGTTGATGGAAAGTTGCTTCAACATAGTAATAAACCTGCGATATTTACCATCTTCAGTCTTCTTCACTAACCTCTGTGGAAAAGGTGGTGGCAGTCTAGGTATGGGGACCACTTTCTGAGATATATCTGTTTCTTTCCCTGTCGCATTCTCAGACTCTTCTCTAACCTCTACCACATTATCTTCTTTTCTAACCTCAACTTCCACCATAGATGGCATAGGTGGATCAATGGTTTGCTTACCCCCCTGAGTAGTAACTGTCATACAATGACCATCATTCTTTGGATTTTGGATGGTGTTGCTAGGAAGAGTACCAAGTTGACGTGGATTCACTGTAGTAGACAACTGGGTCATTTTCTGCTCTAGGTGCTTTATTGACACTACATGCGCATCAACCTTTTGACCAATGCCACACAAGTTTCTCATCTCCTTCACATTCTCATTAGTTGCATCAAACCTTCTCATCATCTTCTGCATCATATATTCAATACGCGCCATATTTCCGTCCAGCTTCCCTAGCACCAGATTCTCAATTTTGAGGGGGAACATAAGGTCCAACCCGATCGTTTATGCTTCCATAGTTGTTCCTGTTGTAATTGTTGTCGCGATTGAAGTTCTCATCCCGTACATAGTGACCCTCTCAGTTGTAATTTCCATAGTTCCGACCTTGGTTCCCTTGACCTTGGCACCAATTTTCCGTGTTGGATCCTTGGGCATTTGGTCGGAAACCCACCATCTGATCATTCACATCATAAGCATCCTCTTCACAGTAATACTCTTCAACTGGAGGTGGAGTTCTAGTTAAGTAGTTTACAACATTTACCTTCTCTGCTCCTTCGCTCACATGCTTCAATACCAACCCTAACTCGGTCCTCATCTGGGCCATCTCCTTACGAATATCATCTGCAAAATTGATACTTGTATTCTGAATGTTAAATGTGTTTCTCCCAGTATCTAACCTCCAAGTGCTCCATGCTTTATTGTTGCGAGAGATCCTTTCCAGTTTTTCAGCAATCTGTGCATATGTCCAATCACCATATGAACCTCCATCAATAGTGTCAAGTACCGCTTTATCGTTATCATCTTGTCCTCGATAGAAATATTCCTTCAGCAACTCATCATCAATACGGTGATTTGGAACACCTCTTACGAATGCAGTGAATCTGTCCCAAGAGCTACTCATAGACTCTCCAGGTAATGCTAAAAAATTGTGGACCCTATCTTTGTGATTGAGCTTCTTGGACACTTGATAGTACTTTGCTCGGAACACCTCCGTCAGTTGGTCCCATGTAAATATTGAGTTATAAGGAAGCTCAGTGAACCATACTGCAGCATCGCCTGTTAGTGACAGAGGGAACACTCGTAATCCAATGACATCCATATCCAAGTCTGGTTTACATACACAAATTTTGCAAACCACCCTTAGCTTAGCTAAGTGAGCATGTGGATCCTCCGATAGAGATCCTGAAAATACGCCTCTTACTGTAAGCATCTACATCAACCTATTAGTCACCACAAATGTGTGCCTTGGAATAGAGTAGGTAGGAAATGGGTCCATCAGAGTCTGCTATATAGACGTTGCCCCGATAGTTGTCACGTTGTCGTGGGCCTAGTGGGTCTTGCACCCTTAACGCATCTCCCAATCGATTGTCAGCTGGAGCCTGGTTATCCCTATCAACTACCCTCTGCTGTTGTAACTCAACTGTATCACCTAAATTTCCTCTAATAGGATTAACTAGATTTCCTGGATTGTTCATTCTTTGCAAAGTGCGGTTCAATTCTGGATCGTAAGGAGTAAGTGGTTCACCCTGGCTCCGTGTACTTGGCATACACTAGAATCAGAACCTGAGAGCGACAAAAGCAAAGAGAAAAAGTAAAATTAGAAAGTATTTGACTAACGTTCAATAATGTAGTTAAAATAAGTCTAAAAGCCATATTTTCCCATGCAGCGGTGCCAAAATTTGATATGCTCAAATTACACCTCCCTAAAGAAGCATAAGCGATCATTATCAAGTAAAGAACCCAACTTGTAGGTTGGGGTCGATCCCACGAGGAAAATGGTTTAGGCTTTACTTTAACCAACAATTATATTCAATTAGTCAAATTACTTCCAGAAACAGGTAATTAAAATGGGGGGTTTATAAAAACAATTGTACGAATTCAGTAAGTAATCAGTAAACAAAAGTCAATTTTTGTTGTTGTTAGCAAGATGAGAAAATTAACTAGGGTATACGTGTTCAATACAAGATCATAACTCAGTAATCCTAGTAATAGAAATTCTGTCCTAGTGTATTACATGGAAAGTGATAAGTTAGGTATCTCTAAATCCTTGGTCCGGCATCTAGAGAATTTCACCCCGCACCTTGGTCCATCTACGTGTGTACAATTTACTAATCCCTACCGTTACCTCATATTAGACATCATAATCGATGTTTGGCTTAGTTATTACTTCGCACCAATCGACCCTAGCCTATTAGATAGTATCACACTAAATCTATGTTGATAATTCTTTTCTTGTTGATTACCTCCTTGGTTCGGCAGGTAGCAACAAGGCGAGTTCTAACGCGTGTACTCGTTAAAAAGACTTTTGACTGAAAGAATTATCAATGCATGCAAAACACTATTCAAGAATTGCTTATTTACTATTCATACTTTGTTAATCGCTCATGGATCCCAGAACCCTAGTTGTAGAGTTTAGTTACCCATAATCATACGAACACAAATCATTGTTTTAGATGAAAGAATTATGAACTTACGTAAGAAGAATAATAAACCCAGAACTTCAACTTGAATTTCAAAACAAAAAATCTTCAAAACTAAATTCAGAAATCAATATTTGCTAGATTTGCAACGTAATCTCCCAAGTGACAAAGTAAAACTAGAATAATAATGTCCAACCCCCAAAAATGAGGTTTACATGCCCTATTTATAGAAAACAAATCCTAATTTAAAAAGGAAACAAATTAAGGAAAGTTTGTTCAAGCACGCGTCTTCATTCTACGAGACTGAATTACGGACTATCAATGGATCTACGGTCCGTAAGTCCCTTCCGTCAGCCAGGACTTGGAAAATATTTCAGCTTCCAAAAATCAGCTCCTCTGAAGCAAACGACGGACTTGCAGTACAGACCGTATATCGATCTACGGTCCGTCAGTCCCCTCTGTAGCTCCACACTTGGAATCTTCAAAAATCAGGTACTAGAACCCTCGCAGTATCAATCTACGGATCACCAGTACGGTTCGTAGATTAATCTACGGACCGTCAATGGCCACCGTGGTTCCACACTTGGTCTGATTTCCCTGATTTGTCTTCCATAACTTGTCTGTTGATCTACAATCATCACCTACGGACCGTCAATGGACCTATGGTCCGTAGATCACCTCCATGAATGCCCTGTTTTTGCATTTCTTTCTGTAGTCTCTATACTTCCGCGCCTGAACATCTTTCCTGCAAAATA
This sequence comes from Solanum gracilifrons, assembly GCA_029582605.1. NCBI lineage: Eukaryota > Viridiplantae > Streptophyta > Magnoliopsida > Solanales > Solanaceae > Solanum > Solanum gracilifrons. Next base: position 14,984 of record JAJOOH010000849.1, read on the forward strand.
TCATAAAAACACATAAAAACCAATACAAAAAGGCTCTAGACACACACAACTTGTAAGTGAAATGTATTAGAAATACCGTAAACTCACGGCATATCAGATGGGGGGATCACGGGTTAGGGGACCAGAACCGGTCTGGTTCACCATTTGGTCCCGATCGACCCGGCCTGGCTGAACCGGCCAGTTTCGCGGGATCCCGATTTGTTTTTAAATTTATTTTTTAATTGTATCTGTTGCCAACCGTTGGGGCAAAGGCTAGTGGGCCCCCCAAAGGATTTATTCCAATTTTTTACTTCTCCAACACCCCCCTACTTTTAATATTTTAATTTCAACCCTCAAGTTATCATAAATACACTTTAACCCATTTTTAAAATTATAAATACCCCTCTACCCCCTATTATTTCCTACAAAATCATCTATTCTCTCATCTATTTCTATATTCTCTCAATCTTAAGTCTTAATTTTTGATTCCATTTAAGTCTCATATTATTATAATACATATATTTCAATTCTAAACTTTCATATTATATCATAATATATAATATTCTCATATTTACTATCAAGTATTGGAGTTTCAAACTACAAGCTTCAAGAATCAGTTATAACGTTTGGTATTAACACAAACGTTTGGTACATTCGTTTCATAATATTTACATTTTATTTTTCGTCATTAATTTTTGTGTTATTATTATTTTTATATTACACTTTACATATAATTAAATATGAGTTCTAGAAAAAAAGATACCGGTAAAGGAAAAGAGAAAGAACCAATTGGCATTAGTAAATTATTTAATTTTAATAAAAAAAGTAGTAAGGAAAACAATAAGAGTAAATGTGGTGGTACTTCTTCTAAATCAATGTCTAGAGTTAGATTTAATACAAATGATTCTACTTATGTTGATGATACTTCTTATGCTATTGATTAAAATGTTCAACTAGATCATGAAATTTTACAATAAATTTATGGTGATATTAATCCTTATATTGATGAAAATTCAGGTGAAGAAGTAGAAGTTGGTTTGGGAGAAGAGGAATTAGGAGATACACCTACTAGCCCGGTGACAGAAGTTCCAAATGAAACTACAAATTCAACGGAGTAAAATTGTGGACACCCACCCCTTATACCTCCTACAAGGGAGAAGGTGAAGTATCAACGCCCTAAAACTTCTGTTGTGTGGCAATTTATGACTTTAGATAAGGAAAACTCTATTGCTATTTGTAATAAGTGTAAGCAACCTTTTAAACATAAACAAGGTGAAGGTCAAGGTGGGATGGGGGGCTTAAATAGACATTTGTTATCTTGTGTGCCGATTCAATATAAAGAAGATAAATCATTAGCTGATAGAAAAAAAAGAATTCCAGTTAATGATTTTGATATTAATGTTAATGAATCGGTAGGGGCTTCTAACATGGTTCAAGGAACATTAAATCCTTCTAACCCCGGTGGTCCACTAACACAACGTAAATATAATAAGAAAAGAGATCGTGAAAGTTTAGCTAAAATGGTTTCTGTTTGTGATTTGCCTTATAGTTTTTCTTCACATCCCGATTTTATTGAATATATTCAACAAACTTATAATCCTACTTATAGAGGTTTTTCAAGAAATACTGCTAAATCTGATTTTTTTGTAGATCAAGGTAAACATTGTCAATATCTTCGTTGTATATTTATCATATTAGATTGTAGAATGTCTATAACTTCGGACATGGGTCGTAGTGTTAATGGATGTGATTATTTAACTGTTACAGCACATTGGATTGATCATAATTTGAATTTACAAAAAAGAATCTTAATTTATAAAGAATGTGTAGAGAAAAAAACGGGTGCATATTTAACTTCAAATATTTTTGAGTGTTCTAGATTAATACATGCTTATAGATAAAGTAATATCTGTCGCATTAGATAATGCATCTAATAATACAAACGCTGCCAGTATGTTAAAAACTAGATTATGTCCAATTGATGTTAATTCTTTTCATGTTAGATGTGTTGCACATACATTAAATTTAGTTGTACAAGATGATATTTCATTATTTAAATGTGGTTGTATGAAAATTGAATATGTTGTTGCCTGGATTTTTTATGCTCATAGAGTTTCTTGAATTAGGGAATTTAATGAGCGTTGTGTACTATGTGATTTGCCACCAAGAAAAATTCCAAGACATATTAAAACAAGGTGGAATTCTTTTTACGAAATGTTTTCAGTTGCTTACGAAAATAAAGGACCCATACAAATGGTGTTTAATGCTCATAATGCTGACCCATTAGAGAGAATTTGTGAAGAATATTGGGAAGAAACTAATGAACTATTCGAATTTTTAAGACTTTTTTATGATGCTACAACCATGTTTTCTGGAATTTATTATCCTATTATTTCATCAGTATTAATAAATATTTGTGCTATTTCAATTCAATTTTCTAAATACAAAAAAATTGAAAAATTTAGAGTTGCAATTGAAGGTATGATTGAAAATTTTAAATTTTTTTTTTCCTATTCCTCAATTTTTTTTAACTGCTACTTTAGTTCATCCTGACTATAAATTACGAGGTGTGCAGGGACTTGTTGACACTTCATATGATACTTTAAAAATTTTACCGGAAAAAAATCCAACTTGTGAAATATGTAAGTCTAGCATAAAAGTAGAAGCAAAAGTTTTGTATGAAAAATATAGAACTACAGGAAATACTCAAATTTCTGTATTTACTTTTATTTTGAGTATTGTACAGACTTTTAAAGGATAAGTATTTGAGTTTACTGAAATTTAATTCAGTTTTTAAGCTTTTGTATGCTTGAGTTAGTCTTCCGCTTGTAGTTAGCTAGGATGAGGGTTCGCTTGGGGACCAAAAATGGTTCTCGAGTGTTGGCCATGTCCAAGGTGTACACTCGGGTCGTGACATATATGATATTAACTAAGAATTTAGATATAGTACATTATAACAATCGTGATGGTGAAAAGTCTAAGAGGGAGATTGTTGGGATATATACTATTAACCATGTGTTTAGATATAGTATTCATTATAGAATAATTATTTATAATTTTTAATATATTATATATTCGTTTACGGTGTCCATTTATTTATATAGTAGATGATTTAGTATACAGAGTTTTAGCTTATACACAGAGGATTAAATCATCGGTTCTTATCTTCTTAATCCTGATATAACTATTATGATCTGTATATGTTAATCGTCGTTTTTATTTATTAAAATGTGTTATTCTAAGTTTGACCAATATGCCTTGTAAATTGGATGATAATAATATATATTGGTGAAATAATAAGTTATTTGACGGAATCCATGTCTCAATATAGAGAGTGATTATATGTCTTTTTGAGAACCTTGTAAATTTTCATCGTGTCAAACCTTGCAAGTGGATTTATGAATCCGACACATGATATAATTTAAGCAGTGCTCTAAGGGAAATTGATCATTAAATTAAATTCGTCGGTAATTTAATTTATTGATTAGTATCTGTAACCTTAACATGGGGAATTACCTATGTGTGTAATGGGGAATTTCGAAATATAAATAAAGGAGTGCGCTTATGAATTTCTAGTGGAATGATTTGTAATTTATCATTGTAAGAATAATTCAAATTAATTATTTAGAATTATTTCAATAATAGAAAGTCTCACTAATTAATACTGTGGTCCCTACCATGCCCATATTGAACTAGAACTCATAATCTATTCTAAGGGAAAAAGAGAAATGTATATGTCTTTCTCTATTCTAAGGAAATGGAGAAGTATGTGTCTTTCTCTATTCTAAAAAAATGGAGAAGTACACTATTATTATTTAAGATGTCTTTTTTTCACTAGGGTGACGGGAGGAAATATAAAGATTAAGAGAAGGATATGATAAGAGTTTATCTTGTCGTCAATATTAATTAAGATATTTTTCTATTTTATTGGTGTAGATAATAAAATTGGAAGACCTTTTTTTATGAAAAAAAACATTTTCTTTAAAGAAGATATTTTTTTAAAATATACAAATATTGCTTCAGTCATTTGGTTGCACGTACACCTCAAGTTTTAAAGTATTTTAATTTTTTCTTAATATGAACGAACCAAATTTGAGATTACTTTAATTGCTACTTTTCAAATATTTTTTTATTACTTTTCCTGCTTTATATGTACAGACAACATACAATTTTTAAAATTCTTGAAAAAAGTAAATAAATGTTATAATTATCTTGCTATACCTAAAACTAACTTAAACTGTGATTCTCTTGAATTATTTTACATCATAACAAAAGGTATATAATAGACAATTTGAGTAGAGAAATTCCCATCAATTTTGGATGGATTTTGGGGGGAGAATGTATAACTTAAGTTTGTTTTTATGACTTTTCTTCTTATTTGCTTTTGTTTGGTTTGTCAATTACTTTGTAAATATTCATTGATTGTTTCTATCTAAGTTATGTAAATTGTTTGGACTTGAATTTTCTGCTAGCTACTTTTGTAGGTATAGAAGTACACATGCATAAAATAAGAAATTGTGTTGTACAAATAAATTAAACTAACAGTAGGAGTGCCATTTAATAAACTTACCCTAATAATGATAAAAGTGTGTATTATATTCTTTTCATGTTCTTAATTCACTGACTTTCATTAACATACTTGAAATTAATTAGTCACATAGGTTTAACTAAGTATGACATGTATATCTTTTAAGATTTTATAGTTATAGTGGGTAAACTTAGTTACTTTTATCAACATACACTACAACAAAAATATGAAATTCATCGCTATATAGTTCATATTGCAGCTAACATAATTTGTGTTTGTAATATGCCATTATTGACTATTTTTAATTTTTTGGCAATAGAAATTATCCATTGTTAATCCTTTTTTTTGTTACAGTGATATAATATGCAATTGTATTGTAACAGTAGTACCATTATAATAATACATGAAATTTAGCGAATATGCATGAAATTAACCATTCACATAATGTTTAATATAATTCAATTCTTATTGCTAGTTTTAAAAATAATTATGAATTTGTATTCAATGAATATAATGAACTCTTTTCAAAGAAGGCTTTTGATGACAGAGCTTTCCTTTACTTCAAAAGGCACTTGACAATGAAATTGTGAAATGCTTGTGACAATTTGTATTGAGTAAAAAATACAAAAAGAGAAAAAGAGAGAGAGAGAGAATAATTTAGAGATCTGATGAATATTGTTGATGATGTTGGTAACAATAATATTGTTGGAGATAAAAAACAAGTTGAGAAGAAGAATATGCATATTAGTACTAAGGAACAAAGGAAAAAAAATACTAATAAGTCTTAAACCAATGTCATAACAAATGAAAAATATAATCTCACGAGGAAGAGAATAAGACAAAACACAAAACAGTTTGACAAAGGAGAAATAAGATAAATGCTAAAAATGTAATAGTTACGCGAAAGAACCGCAAAGAATGGACAATGTATCTTCATGACAAATTTGTGGAAGATACGCAACAACTTGGTGAAAAAAGTAAGTTACCTCATTATTAACTACTTTTCTCGACAATTCATTTCTATGAAGCTATATGAATCGTGAGAATTCATATATATATAAAACGTCAAGTAGTTTGAAATTAATGCATAGTAATTATTGTGTTTACTTATACCTTGACTTAAACTTTGATGTTTGGCCATTTTAGCTAAAAACAATTTTTTTCTCTAAACTAGTTTCAACTCACTAGTTGATTTGTGTTAGACGCTATGCTTTGGACATACAATTTATAGAATATTGTAGAAATGATTAAATTGAAGTTACATTCTAATGAAACATGTAGGTTCTTTTACCGAAAATATTGTTATGAAGATGAATATGTCGGGGGTTACCAATTTAAGCCATATTCAGGTAACATTCCTAAAAAAGGCTAAGTGGTAAATTATGTGTGTTTGGTATGGGGAAAGATATTTTCCAAGAAAATGTTTGCTTAGAATGATTTTTTATTTAATGCTTCAGAGATCTCTTATTTTCCATCAAACACTTGCTAGAAAATGGTTTGCTTAACTTTAATTTTGCTTAATTAATTAGAACAAAATTTAATTTTACATCTCTGAGCTAATAAAAGTTAGTTAATTATTATCAATCCTAGTACTCAAAAGTTTTATCAAAAGAGGATTAGCGACAAACTTGTATTTATGTCTAGTGATAGAAATTATTCTTTGTTATTGTTTTATTTTTTTTGTATTATTCAATGAAATAATATTAATGACAATCTTTAATTCAAAACGAGATTTTTATCATTCACCTTTACCATACAACAATTATGTTTCCTATGAAAATAAGTGTATTTCAGACACATCTGAATAATAACGAGTTGCGATGATAAATATATTCCTAGTCAAAACTCTCCTTTGAATTTTTCTTTTTCTTTTAGATGCATCGTAGCAAGAAGTGGAGACCTCCAAAAGAGCAAAAATACATTCATCGAGAATCATCAAGTGATTGTCAACAAAAAAGTAACTTTATAGAGCTTTATTGAATGCCTCATATTCAAACAAATGTTCCAAATCAAACCCCAAGAGTTAGAGAATTTCAACAAATTAACACAAACAACGTTTTTTCTAGTTTAACTCAACAACAACTCTAGCGCCCACACTTCAGGATCAACCCCACTACCTCAACCCTTTTTTGTCTTCACAATATAATGTTGGTGGTGGGCTACAAAAATGTGGACCATTATTTTGTTCACAAGGACCAATTATTGGGAGCAAAAATGATAGGCCTTGTTTGGGGTTAAATACTTGGGATCATCATGTTTACAACATTGATGTTAATGTAGCCCATGTACCAACATATTCAGGTAGACAACTAATAGATTGGGAGCAATAAATACTAATTTTCAGAAAGTTTGTTGTGAACAAAACCTTTCTGGTCCAAACAACATTGTCGCGACATCGAATACAATATATATTGAAGGAAATGATTCTAATGAGAAGGAAGATTGTGATTTTTTATATGAACTGCAATGATTATCTCAACTATTTCAGCAACAAAGAAGATAAAGGGGACAAATAATTTAGGAAACCCTAGAGATAAGGGTATATGTACAAGTAGGCTTAGGTGTTTTTATTTTTTTGTTCTTTTGTAATATTTCTTGTTATTTTCATTTGGGCGGGAAGACTTGGGTTTCTGCCCATGTGATGTGTTTATTTGTGGTCATTTGATTAATATCCAATGTTTGATTAAAAAACCACCAAGGGCAGCCCAAAGTTCACAGTTACCCTTTTTATTTTATTTTATAGAAAAGTGATTTTTGTGTTCTCCTTCCAACCTAATGTCATTATATACAACACAATTACCTTTCTATAGAGAAATGAATTTTGTGCCTTCCTTTCTTCCTAATATCATTCTATATAGCTAGGTTTTAGCCAATTGAATTAGAGAAGTGGGCTGAATATGATAGTTAAACTTCAATCTCTTGCTTCCACTTACTTATATTGTACAATTCACCAATAAAGTGACATAAGTTAAACCATGCAAAACTAATAGTCCTACACTTAAGTTTAAGCATACTATATTGAATTCACAATCATGAAATTAAAAAAAATTAAACCTTGCAAAACTAAACTACGAAAAATCTGCATAAAATAAGAAATTTGACTACGAGCTATGACAAGAGACTATTTCATCGCATCTCAACAACCGGGTGACATAATTTCAATTCCAACTTGAGACTCCTCATATATAATGTGGTCCTCATTTTCCCAAAAAAAATCATTCTTGTATCATCCTAACACAGCTCCCAATATCACTGGTATACATGCTAAAAGTACATCCAAAGAAACTGAAAAAATTTCCAAGTCTTGAGCTGAATATTCACGAGCTCTCATTAATATAGAATGGACTGATATATACACCAAAACAAATCCAAATGTGTAACTATCAAGACACTACTACTAGGCTTCACGTTAGACACAACTTCAAATGGACTAATTTATCACTTTTCCCACATCTTAGGCTTGCTCATCATCAATATCTACCCTTCAATCAACCCCTACACCTCTTATGAAACCGTACCCCTTGACATAAAAACCACATTAGTGACTTACATTTACTGAACAAACTCAACCGTGCACTAAATTCTTTCATTGTCACATGCATTGCCATTCTCATCACCTCTTACTATATTAAAAAGTTAATTGATCCATCTTCCATATCAAGTTTCAAGGTTGGGAGAAAAGGAAATTTGGCAAGTACCTTAAGTTCACACTTCTGTTGCCTAGTATAAATATCAACATAGAAGTTCAAGTACTATATTTTTTTTTTGGGTTTCTTTAAAAGATAAGATTTAAAGATGTAACGACCGATCTGGGTTTTTATGAGTAGGTCAATGGCGAAATTAATCGGGCTAGAAACCTTTTCGCGTACTGACTTCAAATTTTTAGGTTAGGCCAGTCTCAAACAAAATTGGGACAAGGTGAGGTCAAGGGCCATACACGAATGAGTGGGTGATATATCATGGCTTGGTTTATATTTTCTAGTAGCCAAGACACTAAGAAATCCATAGGGATTTACAAAATTGAATTCAGGTCTGTAGAACTCCCAAAATCAATCTTTGCGTGAGAGGGATACTTTTGGAGGTAAAGGATCAAATGTATGTTGTGAAAAAGAGGCTTTTCAGGGATTTCTGAGTTGCAGTGGTTTTTGCAATCTGCTATAGCGGGGGGATGGCATATGTACGCACTATAGCAAGGTGACAACCGCTAAAGAGGTTGGGTAAACCTTTATGGAAAAGGTTCTCCCAATCATATAAGGTTAATATATTACTTTCCCAAATCTATTAGGAGAAAGGGTCTCCTAAACAAATAGGGATTATAAGTTTCTAAAAATATACAAGGGAAAAATTCAAGGCATAATTAACATATAGAATTTGGTCTCTCTGTATATATTTATGACTATATTTTGTTACGTTGTATGTCGCTAGGGTATTGCATTGATAGTCAAATGTAGGCACAACAAAGAACACTAAAATAAAGATAGAAGTATTTTAGTGTGACAAGATCATCAATGTTTTTAAAGATAGAAGATGGAAAATACACTTAGCTATAAAGTCATGTTTGGAGGTATTCCATCACTTAAAAATTCATGTCCATACATACGCTTTAAGGGATGATCTTCTTCTTCTTCTTTTTCACTAGGTTCATTATAAAGAACAAATTTATACAAGATTTTCTCTTTTATAAGGTAACTAATTTATAAGCAAAGTAGTATTGAAATGATTGGGATCATGCATGGTTCTCTCCGACGTTAGAGCTTTGCATCCCTTTTCTTCCCTTCTTCTTGTTTTTCCGGCAAGTCAATTACTTGCGCATTAAAAAACATAAATTTTTTTATAAGTGTAAAATAATAGTTTGCTCTGTGAAATGGATTCACAAGTTTCCAAAGGACAACATTAAGAGTGTTGCTTATTAGTAGGAGTAGAGTGATGAGTCTAAATTACCTACATTAGATGCTGAGTACATTAGAAGAGAGGACATGAAGTTCAATGACATGGTCAAGACACATCTAGTGCATTTCCTACCCTCAATATCATAAATAAAGTTTTAGACAGTGCCCAAAGATTGAAATCACTAGATAGTTAGTCCATTATTATCATTCCAGAAATGTACTTCACATTATAAACTTTCACGACACTTTTCTCAAACACCGGATGATGATTTTCAATTTAACCCTAATTTTTTTTTGTCCTAGTCTGTTTTGTGAATTGAGTACCCAGTCCTTCCCTTGGTTTTCTGTCTAAAGTGTCAATGTTTTAAGTTTTAGCAGTAGGTTATTCCTTTATCAGGAGTGAGAGAACTATTATATTTGTAATCCTGTAAGTGAAGACTGAAAACTTATCCCTCCTCATTAATATTATCATGGATTTGATCCAACTCTTGTTCTTGCATTTCTTCCTCAAGGTATTATTCAATCATGTTATCACATTGTCATTGCAATCTCTTCTCTTGATAAGCCAATTCTCTTCTTTCAGATAAACTCATCTCAATCAAATTCTTGGAGGTGCTACCGCTAGATTGTCTTGAGTTAGAAGATATACTTGTTATTGGTTGTGGATTATATATAAAGATAATCGCCTACTAGAATACAACGTCATATTTTCACAATTATGTGCTACCATTTAATGTGAAAAATGTGATTACAAGAGTTCTATATGAGTCTATCCTCCTAGGAGATTTGGTGCCTTAACTCAGATAGAATATGAGTTATGATATGTCACTAATTATAATGAGTGTCGATATATATTTATATTAAACATTTCTGGAGAAACGGACAAGTACCTGAAGTAGTGTATCCCTAATCTTAAACAAGAAGCTTTTTTAAGCATTTGAGATGATTTTTTTCTAATTTAAAGTGTTACTATGTTGTGCAGTGTACCACGTAGTAGTAACAGTGTCGACGACATTGTGGTGATCTAAAAAGATTATATTTGTTGCAAGGAGAGAATAATATGCCTCAATAAAAAACACAAGAATGGTTTTCTACTTGACAACAACCGAGAAATATCTTACACGCTTGTCAAAACTTGTTTTTTTCAAGATTTATGCATTCACTGCACATAAGACACATGTCCATTATTCCATAGATTTCCAAAAAAAATACATCCCCACATTCATTATAAGAAATTACATAACATAACTCATTTTCTATCAGAGTTACGACACCATATCTCCTAGTTAGATAGGAACATGTAGAACTTTTGTGATATCATTTTTCACATTGAATAATAGCACATTATTTGATGTATTCAAGTAGTTATCTGATTTCACGTAATTAGGACACTAATTCCAGTTCAAGTGCCAATGATCATGAGTAGTAATATAACCCAACGAAGGGTTGGGGTCGAGTCCCAAGGGAGCAGTTAACAATTGAGAATCAAATAGTAAAGTAAAATCTAGTTCTAACTAATCATAGCTAAAAACATTATCGAATAAGAACATTTCAAATAAAAAATTGACACGAATGTGTCAATTATCAATGAGGGGTTTGTATTGACTAATGAACAAAACAACGAAAATATAAAATATGCGAGTTATGGAAACGAGATTCTGGGGATGTGATAGAAATACGGGATAAACTAGGCTATCGGGTGCATGCTTTTGATAGTAACTTGTTGAACATTTGTGACTAGGCTAGACATTAGTGGGGGTAAGCTTTCTCTCGAACAACTTACCCCAAATCAAATCAGCTTATCTCGAACACCGACTTGCCGCATTGAGCACAACCTCCATCTTAGCCCATTCACTCTCTCGAGTTGAATGTGTGGGAGAAGGACTAGGATTTACACTCTCGAGTTGAACACATGTCAACCCAATACCACCGGCTATCAATTTAGTAGTCCTAGTTTTACAACCTCTCTCTCGATCAAGCAAAAAACAATAAGATGAAATCTTATTTGCAACTACAATACCATTAAGTTCATACACAACTACTAAACGAAATCACATTTAAACAACAAATAAACTATCAACAAGCAAGACCCAACATTTTATTTAACCCATATTCACATAATCACACCCCAAGAATTGGGGTTTTAGCTAGACATAAAAAAGACATAGAAATCAATATCAACAAGTGTTTCCATCAAGTGAGTATGGTCGAAAATGTCTTTACACACGTCTAGGATGAAGATTCTTGGATACCCACTTCCAATTTATTGGAATTGAAATTCTTCAAAACCTTCTAGCTCAAGAACAATGTCTCCAAAAACTCTAAAAACTTAGAATGTCTAAAAACTCAATATTCTCTTCTAAAATTGATTTCTAGATACAAAACTTAATAATTTAAACCTGTATGTATAGTTGTTAAGAAGTGTGCTTCGAAGGTCCACTCAGCGCAGTTAGTCGGGAACGCTGATCCACTCGGTGATCCGCCCTTTGGTATGGTCCATCACCTTTCTGCACTGCCCTTCAATACATTTGGGTTCTGTAGCGAAGGGCGATAAAGTACAACTTCACGGAACTGCTCAGTGATGCACCGACTGCTCCTTTCCACTGTTGAATTGATCTTTTCCTTCAGGGCTCAGCACACTAGAACATTAGGCAAGATTAAAGCCATTTTGGCAACTCGCCTAATACATTAGGCGATACTCAAGCTTGCTTTCTTCGTCTTTTCAGCAACCTTGTTCCTTTTTGCCAAGTAGTGTCCATGCTTTGCCTCAAACTCCAAATACCTGAAACTTAAGGAATTACATCAGATATTGAGACAAAATATGCATTTGAAGACACTAATTCAATCAAAATATATCCCTAAATGAGTCCAAATCGGGGACTCATCACCACCCCCAACTTAAACTTTTGCTTGTCCTCAAGTAAAACTGAAGTACATCGGTTCAAAAAGGATGTCTCAAACAGTGCTACACAAGACTCATTTATGAATGCACACAAAAAGACTAAACTTACTCATGCAAAGATCAATTGTGCTCTCAAAGATTCAAGTTGTGACTCGCCATTATCAAAGACATCTGAAGCTCACTATACTTTCTTCAAATGCAAGTTCAAGCTCAACATAGGTATTCAAATGCCCTCACACAAAAGAATGATTCCATATTCACACATGATGGTTCATAATTTAAAGATCCGAAATCAAGATTAACACTCACACTCACAAAGATAAACATAATGCATGAATTCACCCATAGGCTTGCCCGTATGTTTCAATCAACAATTGCTTCAGCTCACTCAAGATAAAAAAGGTCTTTTAAAGGCTTGTAATGGGGCTGAGTGCAAATGTATGGCCATTTCGGCTCACTGGCTCTTATCCTCATGAAATGTGATGTGAACAACTCCTTTTTCTCTTTTCTTCATCGTTTTTGTTAAAGCTCACAAGTCACCTCTTATTCATCTACCATGGATCAGTGGGAACCCCATTTTATTTATATTTTCATTACTTTATTTCACAATTTTTTTCTTTCTTTTTCTTTTTCAATCTTTTCTTATTTTTCTCTTTTTTTTTATGGAGGGGTTCCATATTTTCAAAATATTGACAGAAGGGACTTCTTTACATTTTCTTGATCTACCTTTTCTTTTCACCACACCCCCAACTTAGTTTTTTCGCCTAAGTTTGCTATTCAAACAAATCACAAATCATAAGGATTATGGGTAATAGATAGACAAAGGTCATAGTTTCATCAAGTTTATTCCAAGAAAAGGTCAAGGTTAAAGGGGTGCTCAAAAGAGGTTCACACACTCACAAGCTTGGCCACAAAAGAGGTATATGTCAAATTGTTTCACACACTCCAAAGTTGCCTAAGATCATATCATGAGATCGCATCGCTTAGCCAACTGGACCAACGGGCCAAGTTCTAGGTGTCATAATGCATGGTTCACGGTAAGCTCATCACACAAGGCATTGACACCAATGTCAAACAAGACTCCTCACCTTCGCTAGTGTGCAATGTTCATCACAAGAGATTTCAATTTGATACTTTGCTAGTCATAACGACATGCAAGGAGTTCTCATATTGCCTATGCAACTTTAATTGGTCTCGTTGTAGCCGCACAATCGTTTTTGTTCAATTGTGAGCACTATTCGATTCATCGGTATTGATCACAACCGATACTCAAATTTGCAAGTGAACAGCCACATTCAATCACAAATGAGAGGTGGCAAATTTTGTGGAATGATCAAAATAATTTACCATTAAAACAGAAGGAGCCACAGGCTCAAACATCCACAAAACGCAGAGCAAAAAACAAGTTTAAGCATAACGACCCAAATATATAAACAAAATGTGGGCCTCACCCCACCACAGATAAAATCATTCGACCTCAAATGCAAACAAAATTATCCAAAAGTCAACAAAAATAAATACAAAGTCGGAGGTAAAGAGAGGATCATGTCTACTCAGCCGCTCTATCAGTGTCCGGTGCATCGGTCTGAACTTGGGCATCAATACCCGAAGTCAACATAAAAGACACAATGGCACCAGACTTATCAAGAGCTGCCATAGGTGTATCTGCTAGAAATCTCCGTACAACTGAGAAAATTTCCCGGACCCATGAAGGAACAGAGGTGTCTCTAGTGGTAGCTCTCTTGCCCTTTCTTGTACCTCTAGGTGAGTGTTCTTCTTTTCTCTTCTTTGGAAGATTCGATCTCTCTTCATTTATTTTGAAATTTAGTGCTCTTATCTTTCGGGGTGGCACGATTCTCCCAACAACTTCAGGTCTGGCCATGTCTGCAAAACATTTTGAAAAATTAGAAAACATTCGAACAAAAGCATTGAAGATAAGTTGCAGACAGACTCGCCGACCCATTCGGCGAGTCGCCAAGTTGACTCGGCGACTAAGGCCTCTCGCCGAATGTTGCAGAGCCAAACAATAGGTATAACATGAATTGCAAGGCGAGATGAGGATATAAGGTGAACCGCCGAGTGGTTTGGCGAGCTCGACCCAGCTAGCCAAACCATCCAACGTGCATATTTTCAACACAACTTCTCGAATTCAGCCATGCAACCTCTGAAAACCAAATCAAATAACGCACTACTCAAATTCAAACAGGACCCATATCATACGAGCACAATCCTACAAGAATTAACATCTTTCAAGGTGCTAAATTACGGAATTTCAATATTTGAAACAATATAGGCAATGTTTGCAATTTAAAAATAGGCATTCAATCATCCTAGCACTACCAGAGAGGCCCAGCACACATTAACAATATAATTTCATCGCAAATGAGTAAACAATTCTCAAAAATAAACACGAGGTTCGGAAAACCAACCTTTAATGCTGATAAAAATGATATTGAAATGATAGGCGGCAATATAATCTAAATCCGAGCACAAATCAACAACCAAAATACGGTTTATAGAAAGAAGTAAAAGATACTAAGCGAGTATGAGTTTGGCAAGTTTGAAAGCAAGGGAAAATGAATAATTTGAAGTTTTAAGACTTTGGCTCTTTAAGTAAACCGTCTAGTTCTGGCCCAATCGACGACGTTAGTCGTGGTCACCGATCCACTCGGTGACACACTGAGTGGATACTTACCTCGCCGAGTTTTACAGGAAACCCATCAATTTTGGGGGTCCAAACGATGGATGAAGTCCGGATCGCCGACATGGTCAGCGACTCGCCAATAATTTGCTGGGCTCGCCGAGTTTTACGAACTCCAATTAAAAGATGTCTTTAGTCAAATGGCGGATTAGGCGGGATTGCCGACCTGTTCGGCGTTTCGCCAATTGGACTTTAGCTCGCCAATTCACATTTTTTTTCAAACATTTCCCACACTTTAACCTGCACAACTAACACAGCGTTATTCCAACAAATAGAAAGCATAAAAGAAAACTTGGGTTGCCTCCCAAGTAGTGCCTTAGTTAACTGCGTAGCACGACGCAAGTCCACCTTTAAACCTCATTCTTGGGGTTAGCCGTAGTGTCACTACGCAAACCCCCTTGCTGTCTCGGGTTGATATGAGATGAGATATGACCCATTTGGGTCTCTAACTGCTGGATCGACACAAAATGGAAAGTGAGTGTCTGGCTAAGGGTAGACACATCCTCTTTCATCTCTTTTAAAACCTTGTCCAATCTTTCAACTTTGTTGTGGATACGAGACAACATATCCTTAGACCTACCACCTTTCGAATCCTTTGGCTTTTGGCGCTCGTGAGGAGGTACATACCTATCCTTCTCCCCATCCTTCTAATTTGGATTACGGTCCCTCCATTCACGATCTCAATCCTTCCAACCTTCATACCTAGTCCAATCTTGCTTACCACCCTGCCTCGGGTAGTTTGAGCGATAGACACAACATTGGTTGGCTAAGAAATTTACGTCTTCATTATACAAGGCTTCAAACTTGGACCCGTCCGGAATAGCACACCCGACACCCACGATGTTGACACTACGAGCACCAGCTCCCATGACATTTTTAGACAAAATATCAGGTTGTGTCATGATCTTGGCCATGTTTTGGTCCCTCTCTTGGTCCTTCTCCATCTTCTCCTTGGTCAGCTTGAATGTGAGAGGGGAGACCTGATCTTCACGGTTATACCACACCCTGTTTATGGTAGTCATGACATCCAAGAGCTGAGCTGCTATCGCATAAGGTTGTTGCATCAAACTCCTGGAGAAAGTTGGTCACCAACACCCTTATTTATCGAGTCAAGACTCCGGTAAAAATACTGCAGCAACACGTTATCAGAAAAGCCATGGGTTGGGCATTGAAGCACCAACTTCTTGAATCGAAGCCAAGTTTCGTGTATTGGCTCACCTTCTAGACGCTTAAAGCTCTGAATGCTATCCCGAAGAGTCATCATTTTTGAGGGAGGGAAATATCACACTTGAAATGCATTAACCAACTCCTCCAAAGAAGTGATTGATTCATGTGGCAATTCAGCTAGCCATTTACATACCTTCCCCATCAGAGAGAATGGGAATAACCTCAACCGGACTGATTCCTAAGAGATGTTCTTGAAGGAGAATGGTCTGCATACATCAATGATGTTTCGAAGAAGTTCATGAGGGTCTTCATGTGCCAACTCTCTGAAGAGTCCCTTAAGTTGCAAGAGTTGCAACATAGTGCTTGTGATGTGGACCACTGCATTCCCTTCGGCTGGAGGTAAGCAAATGGCACCAATACCTCCCATGATATGGGGGTCATTAGCATTGGGCTCTTGGACTTTGTTAAGATTTCTGATGTCATCTTGATGGCCCACCTGGTGACCATTACGACCATTGACACTCATACTTCCTGTTTCAACACAAACAAACAAAACAAAACTATAAATTAAGTAAGTAGAACTACTACTAAAAAGAACAAAAATTCTACTTAACTAAAGATTCTCAACTAACACCACTCCCCGGCAGCGGCGCCATTTTGATTTCACGTAATCATGACACTACTTCCAGTTCAAGTGCCAATGATCGTGAGTAATAATATAACTCAACAAAGGGATGGGGTCGATTCCCAAGGGAGCCGTTAACAATCGAGAATCATATAATAAAGTAAAATCAATTTCTAACTAAACATAGCTAAAAACATTACCGAATAAAAACATTTCAAATCAAAAAGTGGCACGACTGTGTCAATTATCAATAAGGATTTGTATTGACTAATGAACAAAAATAATGAAAATATAAAAGATGCGAGTTATGGAGACGAGATTCTTGGTATGTGATAGGAATACGGGATAAACTAGACTATCAGGTGCATGCTTTTGATAGTAACTTGTTGAACATTTGTGACTAGGCTAGACTTTAGTGGGGGTAAGTTTTCTCTCAAACAACTTACCCCGAATCAAATCGGTTTCTCTCGAACACAGACTTGCCGCATTAAGCACAGCCTTCACCTTAGCCCATTCACTCTCTCGAGCTGAATGTTTGGGAGAAGGACTAGGATTCACACTCTTGAGTTGAACCCATGTCGACCCAATACCACAAGCTATCAATTTAGTAGTCTTAGTTTTACAACCTCTCTCTCGAGCAAGCAAAAAACACTAAGATGAAATCATATTTTCAAGTACAATCCCATTAAGTTCATACACAACTACTAAATGAAATCACATTTAAACAACAAATAAACTATCAACAAGCAAGGCCCAACAGTCTATTAACCCATATTCACATAATCACACCCCACGAATTAGGGTTTTAGCTAGACATAAAAAAGAGATAGAAATTGGTATCAACAAGTGTTTCTATCAAGTGAGTATGATCAAAAATGTCTTTACACACGTATAGGATGAAGATTCTTGGATACCCACTTCAAATTTCTTGGAATTGAAAACCTTTAAAACCTTCAACCTCAAGAACAATGTCTCCAAAAACTCTAAAAACATAGAATGTTTAAAAACTCAATATTCTCTTCTAAAATTGATTTCTAGATATTAAACTTAATAATTCAAACTAGTATTTATAGTTGTCAAAAAGTGTGCTCCAAAGGTCCACTCGGCGCAGTTAGTCGGGATCGTTGATCCACCCTTTGGTATGGTTCATCACCTTTCTGCATTGGCCTTCAACAGATTTGGGTTCTATAGCAAAGGGTGATAAAGTACAGCTTCGTGAAACTGCTCAGCGATTCGCTGACTGCTCCTTTCCACCGCCGAATTGATCTTGTCCTTCAGGGCTCCGCACACTGGAACATTAGGCGAGAATAAAGCCATTTTGGCGAGATGCCTAATGCATTAGGCGATCCTCAGTGTTGGTTTTCTTCGTCTTTTCAATCGCCTTGTTCCTTTTTGCCAAGGAGTGTCCATGCTTTGCCTCAATCTCAAATACCTAAAACTTAAGGATTTACATCAGATATTGAGAAAAAATATGCATTTGAGGACACTAATTCAATAGAAATATATCCCAAAATGCGTCCAAATCGTGGGCTCATCATCATCCGATTAATATAAAATTCCCCACCAATAACAATTGTATATTCTAAATCAAAACAGTCTAAAAAGAGCACCTCTAAGAATTTGATTAATATGAATAAATGTTAAAAAAGACAACTACATGATCAAGAGGAGGGACTGCAACAATAATGTAATAATATAATTCAATATTACTATGAGGGTCAAATGCAAAAACAAGTGTTGGATCAAACCCATGATTATTGATGAGGATGGATAAGTTTTCAATCTTCAAATTACAGAATTATAAACACTATAATTATCTCAGTCCCCCCCCCCTCCCCCCGCCCCCGAACAAGGGAGAAACTTACTACAAGAACATAGAACTTTGATTCTTTCATGGAAGAAACAAAGGGAAGGAGTGTGGACCCGATTCACAGAATAGTTTAGAGACAAAAAAATGATTAGGTTGGAAATACAGATCAGCTATTTGATTAAAGTGTCCTGAAAGTTTATGAAATGAAGTACTTTTCTAGTATGATAATAATGGACTAACTGGAATTTGTAAAAACAAAGCTTATG
>JAJOOH010000850.1:0-21591 GCA_029582605.1 Solanum gracilifrons
TGGTTAGTGTTTAGGGTTTTAGGCTAAGGGTTTTATATAGGTTTAGGGTTTTACGTTAGGGTTTAGAGTTTAGGGCTTAGGGTTTGTTTAGCTTTAGGATTTTAGGTTAATGGTTTTATTTAGGTTTTTAGGATTTAGGGCATAGGGTTCATTTTGGTGTGTTTTTAGGGTTTAGCGTATACCATTTAGGGCTTTATAGGGTTTAGAGCTTTGAGTTTTTTTGGTTTTTAAGGGTTAAGTGTTTCTTAGGGTTTATGGTTTAGAGTGTAGGGTTTTGTAGGGTTTATTATGGTTTAGGGTATAGGGTTTCTTAGGGTTTTAGGTTTAGGATTTAGAGTTTTAAGTTAGAGTTTTGGGTTTAGGGCTAAGGGTTTTTTTTTTATACATAAGGTTTTAGGTTCAGAGTTTTATTTAGGTATTTAGGGTTTAGGGTTTAGGGTATTTGGTTTTTTGAAGTGTTTTAAGGTGAAGTGCTTCTTAGGGTCTTAAGTTAATGGTTTTAATTTTTGGTTTTAGGGCTTAGGGCTTTGTGTTTCTAAGGTTATGGTTTTTTAGGATTTTATTGGTTTAGGGTTTAAGGCTTAGGGTTTTTTTGTGTTTATTAGGATTTAGCATATATGAGTTAGGGCTTTATAGGTTTTAGAGCTTAGACATATTTTTAGCTTGAGGTGTTTTTTGGGTTTTTTAAAGGGATTTTAAGGGTTGAGTTTGCATTAAGTTTTTTTTAGGGTTTTGGGGTTACAGAATTTTAGGATTTAGGAATTAGAGATTAGGGTTTTAAATGGCTTTTAGGGTTAATTGGATTTAGGATTTCTTAAGGTTTAGGGTTTAGGGTTTCCTACTGCTTTGGGTTTAGGATTTAGAGTTTAAGGTTAGGGTTTAGGGTTTTTTAGCTTTTAGGTTTTATCTAGGATTTTAGGGTTTTGGATTTTCAGGGCTTTGTGTTTTTTAAGTTAAGGTTTTTAGGGGTTTAGCATATACGATTTATGTCTTTATAGGGTTTAAAGCTTAGAGTTTTTAAGATTTAGGGGTATTTAGGTCTTTTTCGGATTTTTAAGTGTTAAGTGTATCTTAAGGCTTTTAGGGGTTAGGACTATGAGTTTTTTGGGTTAAGGTTTTTTAGGGTTTTATAGGTTTAGGATAAAGGGATTAGGTTTTTTTTTGGTGTTTTTAGGGTTTAATGTTTACAATATAGGGTTTAGAGCTTACTGTATTTTAGATTTTGAGGTTTTTTTTTATTTTTCTGGGGTTTTAAGGGTTAGGTGACTCTTAGGGTTTAGGGATTAACATTTTTTTTTTGTATTTTTTAGGTTTAGGGTTTATGGATTTTTAGGATTTAGGGTTTAGAGCTTAGGGTTTTTAGGGGTTTTAAATGGGTTTTAACGTTTATTTTAGGGTATATAAGATTTATGGTTTATTAAAGTTTAGGGTTAAGGGTTTCTTAGGGCTTTAAGTTTAGTATTTAGGGTTTTTGGTTAGGGTTTAGGGTTTTAGGCTAATAGTTTGATCTAGATTTAGGGTTTTACGTAAGGGTTTAGAGTTTAGGGCTTAGGGTTTGTTTAGATTTAGGGTTTTAGGTTAAGTGTTTTATTTAGGTTTTTAGGATTTAGAGCATAGGGTTTTTTTTGGGTGTGTTTTTAGGGTTTAGCGTATACCATTTAGGGCTTTATAGGGGTTAGAGCGTAGGGTTTTGCAGGGTTTTAGTGTTTATTAAGGTTTAGGATTTCTTAGGGTTTTAGGTTTAGGATTTAGAGTTTTAGGTTAGGGTTTATTAAGGTTTAGGGTTTAGGATTTAGAGTTTTAGGTTTAGCATTTAGAGTTTTAGGTTTGGGTTTCGGGTTTAGGGTTTACGGTTTAGAGATTAGGGTTTTAAATGGTTTTTAGGGTTTATAGGATTTAGGATTTCTTAAGGTTTAAGGTTTATGGTTTCCTATTGTTTTATGTTTAGGATTTAGAGTTTAATGTTAGGGTTTAGGGTTTTTTAGGTTATGGGTTTTATCTAGGATTTTAGGGTTTTGGATTTCAAGGCTTTGTGTTTTTTAAGTTAAGGTTCTTTAGGGCTTTATAGGGTTTAGAGCTTAGACATTTTTTTAGCTTTAGGTGTTTTTTGGGTTTTTTTTAGGGATTTTAAGGGTTGAGTTTGCATTAACTTTTTTTTAGGGTTTTGGGGTTACAGAATTTTATGATTTAGGGATTAGAGATTAGGGTTTTAAATGGCTTTGAGGGTTAATCGGATTTAGGATTTCTTAAGGTTTAGGGTTTAGGGTTTCCTACTGCTTGGGGTTTAGGATTTAGAGTTTAAGGTTAGGGTTTAGGGTTTTTTAGGTTTTGGGTTTTATCTAGGATTTTAGGGCTTTGGATTTTCAGGGCTTTGTGTTTTTTAAGTTAAGGTTTTTTAGGGTTTAGCATATACGATTTACGTCTTTATAGGGTTTAAAGCTTAGAGTTTTTAAGGTTTAGGGGTCTTTAGGTCTTTTTCGGATTTTTAAGTGTTAAGTGTTTCTTAGGGTTTTTACGGTTTAGGACTTTGGGTTTTTTGGGTTAAGGTTTTTTAGGGTTTTATAGGTTTAGGATAAAGGGATTAGGTTTTTTTTTGGTGTTTTTAGGGTTTAATGTTTACAATATAGGGTTTAGAGCTTAGTGTATTTTAGATTTAGATGTTTTTTTGGTTTTTCTAGGGTTTTAAGGGTTAGGTGACTCTGAGGATTTAGGGATTAACATTTTTTTTTTTGTCTTTTTTAGGTTTAGGGTACATGGATTTTTAGGATTTAGGGTTTGGAGCTTAGGGTTTTTAGAGGTTTTAAATGGGTTTTAACGTTTATTTTAGGGTATATAGGATTTATGGTTTATTAAAGTTTAGGGTTAAGTGTTTCTTAGGGCTTCAAGTGTATGATTTAGGGTTTTTGGTTAGGGTTTAAGGTTTTAGGCTAACAGTTTTATCTAGGTTTAGGGTTCTATGTTAGGGTTTAGAGTTTAGGGCTTAGGGTTTGTTTAGGTTTTGGGTTTTATGTTAAGGGTTTTATTTAGGTTTTTAGGATTTAAGGCATAGGGTTTTTTTTGGGTGTGTTTTTAGGGTTTAGCGTATACCATTTAAGGCTTTATAGGGGTTAGAGCGTAGGGTTTTGCAGGGTTTTAGGGTTTATTAAGGTTTAGGGTTTAGGGTTTCTTAGGATTTTAGGTTTAGGATTTAGAGTTTTAGGTTAGGGTTTATTAAGGTTTAGGGTTTAGGGTTTCTTAGGGTTTTAGGTTTAGGATTTAGAGTTTTAGGTTTGGGTTTCGGGTTTAGGGTTTACGGTTTAGAGATTAGGGTTTTAAATGGGTTTTAGGGTTTGTAGGATTTAGGATTTCTTAAGGTTTAAGGTTTACGGTTTCCTATTGTTTTATGTTTAGGATTTAGAGTTTAAGGTTAGGGTTTAGGGTTTTTTAGGTTATGGGTTTTATCTACGTTTTCAGAATTTTGGGTTTTCAAATCTTTGGGTTTATAGGTTTAGGTTTTTTATGATATTTTAGGTTTAGGGCTTAGGGTTTTTTTTAGGGTTTAGCATATACGATTTACGTCTTTATAGGGTTTAGAGCTTAGAGTTTTTAAGGTTTAGGGGTCTTTAGGTCTTTTTAGTGTTTTTAAGTGTTAAGTGTTTCTTAGGGTTTTTAGGGTTTAGGGCTTTGGGTTTTTTAGGTTAAGGTTGTCTAGGGTTTTATAGGTTTAGGGTTAAGGGCTCAGTTTTTTTTGGTGTTTTTAGGATTTAATATATACAATTTAGGGCTTTATAGGATTTAAAGCTTAGAATATTTTAGATTTAGAAGTTTTTTTGGTTTTTCTGGGGTTTTAAGGGTTAGGTGAGTCTTAGGGCTTAGGGATAAACATTTTTTGTCTTGTTTAGGTTTAGGGTTTATCAATTTTTAGGATTTAGGGTTTAGAGGTTAAGGTTTTTAGGGGTTTTAAATGGTTTTTAAGGTTTATTTTAGGGTATATAGGATTTATGGTTTCTTAATGTTTAGTGTTAAGGGTTTGTTAGGGATTTACGTTTAAGATTTAGGGTTTTTGGTTAGTCTTCAGGGTTTTAGGATAAGGGTTTTATATAGGTTTAGGGTTTTACGTTAGGGTTTAGAGTTTAGGGCTTAGGGTTTGTTTAGCTTTAGGATTTTAGGTTAATGGTTTTATTTAGGTTTTTAGGATTTAGGGCATAGGGTTCTTTTTGGTGTGTTTTTAGGGTTTAGCGTATACCATTTAGGGCTTTATAGGGTTTAAAGCTTTGAGTTTTTTTGGTTTTTAAGGGTTAAGTGTTTCTTAGGGTTTATGGTTTAGAGTGTAGGGTTTTGTAGGGTATATTATGGTTTAGGGTATGGGGTTTCTTAGGGTTTTAGGTTTAGGATTTAGAGTTTTAAGTTAGAGTTTTGGGTTTAGGGCTTAGGGTTTTTTTTATACATAAGGTTTTAGGTTCAGGGTTTTATTTAGGTATTTAGGGTTTAGGGTTTAGGGTCTTAAGTTAATGGTTTTATTTTTTGTTTTTACGGCTTAGGGCTTTGTGTTTCTAAGGTTATAGTTTTTTAGGATTTTATTGCTTTAGGGTTTAGGGCTTAGGGTTTGTTTGTGTTTATTAGGATTTAGCGTATATGAGTTAGGGATTTATAGGGTTTAGAGCTTAGACATTTTTTTAGCTTTAGGTGTTTTTTGGGTTTTTTTAAGGGATTTTAAGGGTTGAGTTTGCATTAAGTTTTTTTTAGGGTTTTGGGGTTACATGATTTTAGGATTTAGGGATTAGAGATTAGGGTTTTAAATGGCTTTTAGGGTTAATCGGATTTAGGATTTCTTAAGGTTTAGGGTTTAGGGTTTCCTACTGCTTGGGGTTTAGGATTTAGAGTTTAAGGTGAGGGTTTAGGGTTTTTTAGGTTTTGCGTTTTATCTAGGATTTTAGGGTTTTGGATTTTCAGGGCTTTGTGTTTTTTAGGTTAAGGTTTTTTAGGGTTTAGCATATACGATTTACGTCTTTATAGGGTTTAAAGCTTAGAGTTTTTAAGGTTTAGGGGTCTTTAGGTCTTTTTCGGATTTTTAAGTGTTAAGTGTTTATTAGGGTTTTTAGGGTTTAGGACTTTGGATTTTTTAGGTTAAGGTTTTTTAGGGTTTTATAGGTTTAGGATAAAGGGATTAGGGTTTTTTTTGGTGTTTTTAGGGTTTAATGTTTACAATATAGGGTTTAGAGCTTAGTGTATTTTAGATTTAGAGGTTTTTTTGGTTTTTATGGGGTTTTAAGGGTTAGATGACTCTTAGGGTTTAGGGATTAACATTTTTTTTTTTTAATCTTTTTTAGGTTTAGGGTTTATGGATTTTTAGGATTTAGGGTTTAGAGCTTAGGGTTTTTAGGGGTTTTAAATGGGTTTTAACGTTTATTTTAGGGTATATAGGATTTATGGTTTATTAAAGTTTAGGGTTAAGGGTTTCTTAGGGCTTCAAGTGTATGATTTAGGGTTTTTGGTTAGGGTTTAGGGTTTTAGGCTAACAGTTTTATCTAGGTTTAGGGTTGTATGTTAGGGTTTAGAGTTTAGGGCTTAGGGTTTGTTTAGGTTTTGGGTTTTATGTTAAGGGTTTTATTTAGGTTTTTAGGATTTAGGGCATAGGGTATTTTTTGGGTGTGTTTTTAGGGTTTAGCGTATACCATTTAGGACTTTATAAGGGTTAGAGCGTACGGTTTTGCAGAGTTTTAGGGTTTATTAAGGTTTAGGGTTTAGGGTTTCTTAGGGTTTTAGGTTTAGGATTTAGAGTTTTAGGTTAGGGTTTATTAAGGTTTAGGGTTTAGGGTTTCTTAGGGTTTTATGTTTAGGATTTAGAGTTTTAGGTTTGGGTTTCGGGTTTAGGGTTTACGGTTTAGAGATTAGGGTTTTAAATGGTTTTTAGGGTTTATAGGATTTAGGATTTCTTAAGGTTTAAGGTTTACGGTTTCCTATTGTTTTATGTTTAGGATTTAGAGTTTAAGGTTAGGGTTTAGTGTTTTTTAGGTTATGGGTTTTATCTAGGTTTTCAGAGTTTTGGGTTTTCAGGGCTTTGGGTTTTTAGGTTAAGCTTTTTTATGATTTTTTAGGTTTAGGGCTTAGGGTTTTTTTTCGGGTTTAGGATATACGATTTACGTCTTTATAGGGTTTAGAGCTTAGAGTTTTTAAGGTTTAGGGGTCTTTAGGTCTTTTTAGTGTTTTTAAGTGTTAAGTGTTTCTTAGGGTTTTTAGGGTTTAGGGCTTTGGGTTTTCTAGGTTAAGGCTGTTTAGCGTTTTATAGGTTTAGGGTCAAGGCTTACGTTTTTTTGGTGTTTTTAGAATTTAATATATACAATTTAGGGCTTTATAGGGTTTAAAGCTTAGAACATTTTAGATTTAGAGGTTTTTTTGGTTTTTCTGGTGTTTTAAGGGTTAGGTGACTCTTAGGGCTTAGGGATTAACATTTTTTTTTGTCTTTTTTAGGTTTAGGGTTAAGGTCTTAGTTTTTTTTGGTATTTTTAGGGTTCAATATATACGATTTAGGGCTTAATAGGGTTTAGAGCTTAGTTTTTTAGATTTAGAGGTTTTTTTTGGTTTTTCTGGGGTTTTAAGGGTTAGGCAACTCTTAGGATTTAGGGGTTATGGTTTTTTTGTGTCTTTTAGGTTTAGAATTTTTGGATATTTAGGTAATAGGGTTTATAGCTTAGAGTTTTTAGGGGTTTTAAATGATTTTTAAGGTTTATTTTAGGGTATATAGGATTTATGGTTTATTAAAGTTTAGGGTTAAGGGATTCTTAGGGTTTAGGTGTAGGATTTAGGGTTTTTGGTTAGGGTTTAGGGTTTTAGGCTAAGGGTTTTATCTAGGTTTAGGTTTTAGGGTTTTACATTAGGGTTTAGACTTTAGGGCCTAGGGTTTGTTTAGGTTTAGGGTTTTAGGTTAAAAGCGTTTTTTAGGTTTTTAGGATTTAGAGCTTACGGTTTTTTGTTTGGTGTGTTTTTAGGGTTTAGCGTATACCATTTAAGGCTTTATAGTGTTTAGAGCTTAGAATTTTTTTGGTTTTTAAGGTTTAAGTGTTTCTTAGGCTTTTTTTAGGGTTTAGGGTTTATGGCTTAGGGTTTGCGGATTTTTAGGATTTAGGGTTTAGAGCTTAGGGTTTTGTAGGGGTTTTAAATGGTTTTAAGGGTTTAGAGCTTAGAGTATTTTTGTTTTAGGGTTTTTAAGGTTTAAGTGTTTCTTTGGATTTTTTAAGGTTTATGGTTTAGAGCTTGGGGTTTTGTATGGGTTGTAATTGGTTTTTAGAGTTACTTTAGGGTTTAGGGTTTTGGGGTTACAAATTTTTAAGATTTAGGGTTTAAAGCTTAGTGGTTTAAATGGTTTTTAGTGTTTTGGGTCTTTAGGGCTTAGTGTTTTTTTTGAAGGTTTTTAAGGTGAAGTGTTTCTTAGGGTTTTAAGTTATGGGTTTTATTTAGGTTTTTAGGGTTTAGGGCTTTGGTTTTGTTAGGTTATAGTTTTTTAGGATTTTAAAGGTTTAGGGTTTAGGTCTTAGGTTTATTTTGTGTTTATTAGGGCTTAGCATATATGATTTAGGGCTTTATAGGGTTTAGAGCTTAGAGTTTTTTAAGCCTTAGGTGTTTTTTGGGTTTTTTTTAAGGGTTGAGTTTTCCTTAAGTTTTTTTTTTAGGGTTTTGGGGTTACGGATTTTTAGGATATAGGGTGTATAGATTAGGATTTTAAATGGTTTTTTGGGTTTATACGATTTAGGATTTCTTAAGTTTTAGGGTTTAGGATTTCCTATTGTTTTAGGTTTTGGATTTAGAGTTTAGGATTTTTTAGGTTATGCGTTTTATCTAGGTTTTTAGAGTTTTGGGTTTTCAGGGCTTTGGGTTTTTTAGGATAAGGTTTTTTAGTATTTTATAGGTTTAGGGCTTAGGGTTTTTTTTAGGGTTTAGCATATACGATTTACGTCTTTATAGGGTTTAGAGCTTAGACTTTTTAAGGTTTAGGGGTCTTTAGGTCTTTTTACTGTTTTTAAGTGTTAAGTGTTTCTTAGGGTTTTTAGGGTTTAGGGCTTTGGGTTTTTTAGGTTAAGGTTGTTTAGGGTTTTATAGGTTTAGGGTTAAGGGCTTAGGTTTTTTTGGTGTTTTTAAAATTTAATGTATACAATTTAGGGCTTTATAGGGTTTAGAGCTTAGAATATTTTAGATTTAGATGTGTTTTTGGTTTTTCTGGTGTTTTAAGGGTTAGGTGACTCTTAGGGCTTAGGGATTAACATTTTTTTGTCTTTTTTAGGTTTAAGATTTAGGGTTTAGAGCTTACGGTTTTTAGGGGTTTTAAATGGTTTTTAAGGTTTAAGATTTAGGGTTTAGGGCTTTGGTTTTCTTAGGTTATAGTTTTATAGGATTTTAAAGGTTTAGGGTTTAGGTCTTATGTTTTTTTTTGTGTTAATTAGGGCTTATCATATATGATTTAGGGCTTTATAGGGTTTAGAGCTTAGAATTTTCTAAGCTTTAGGTGTTGTTTGGGTTTTTTTTTAAGGGTTGAGTTTTCTTTAAGTTTTTTTTAGGGTTTTGAGGTTACGAATTTCTAGGATTTAGGGTTCATAGATTAAGATTTTAAATGGTTTTTAGGGTTTAGGGTTTCCTTTTGTTTTAGGTTTAGGATTTAGAGTTTAAGGTTAGGGTGTAGGATTTTTTAGGTTATGGGTTTTATCTAGGCATTTAGAGTTTTGGGTTTTCAGGGCTTTGAGTTTATTAGGTTAAGGTTTTTTAGGATTTTATAGGTTTAGGGCTTATGTTTTTTTTTAGGGTTTAGCATATACGATTTACGTCTTTATAGGGTTTAGAGCTTAGAACTTTTAAGGTTTAGGGGTCTTTAGGTCCTTTTAGGGTTTTTAAGTGTTAAGTGTTTCTTAGGGGTTTTAGGGTTTAGGGTTTTGGGTTTTTTAGGTTAAGGTTATTTAGGGTTTTATAGGTTTAGGGTTAAGGGCTTTGATTTTTTTGGTGTTTTTAGGATTTAATATATACAATTTAGGGCTTTATAGGGTTTAAAGCTTATAATATCTTAGATTTAGAGGTTTTTTTGGTTTTTCTGGGGTTTTAAGGGTTGGGTGACTCTTAGGGGTTAGGGATTAACGTTTTTTTCTCTTTTAAAGGTTTAGGGTTTTTGAATTTTTAGGATATAGGGTTTATAGCTTAGGGTTTTTAGGGGTTTTAAATGGGTTTTAAGGTTTATTTTAGGGTATATAGGATTTATGGTATCTTAAAGTTTAGTGTTAAGGGTTTCTTAGGGATTTAGGTTTAGGATTTAGGGTTTTTGGTTAGTGTTTAGGGTTTTAGGTTAAGGGTTTTATATAGGTTTAGTGTTTTACGTTAGGGTTTAGAGTTTAGGGCTTAGGATTTGTTTAGCTTTAGGATTTTGGGTTAAGGGTTTTATTTAGTTTTTTAGGATTTAGGGCATAGGGTTCTTTTTGGTGTGTTTTTAGGGTTTAGGATATACCATTTAGGGCTTTATAGGGTTTAGAACTTTGAGTTTTTTTGGTTTTTAAGCGTTAAGTGTTTCTTACGGTTTATGGTTTAGAGCGTAGGGTTTTGTAGGGTTTTAGTGTTTATTAAGGTTTAGGGTATAGGGTTTATTAAGGTTTAGGGTATAGTATTTATAGTTTTAGGTTAGTGTTTAGGGTTTAGGGTTTAGGGTTATTTTTAAACGTAAGGTTTTAGGCTCAGGGTTTTATTTATTTATTTAGGGTTTAGGGTTTAGGGTTTTTGGTTTTTTTGAAGGGTTTTAAGGTGATGTATTTCTTAGGGTCTTAAGTTAATGGTTTTTTTAGGTTTTTAGGGTTTACGGCTTTGGGTTTCTAAGGCTATGGTATTTTAGGATTTTATTGGTTTAAGGTTTAGGGCTTAAGGTTTTTTTGTGTTTATTAGGGTTTAGCGTATATGAATTAGGGCTTTATAGGGTTTGGAGCTTAGACTTTATTTTAGCTTTAGTTGTTTTTTGGGATTTTTTAGGGTTTTTAAGGGTGGAGTTTGCCTTAAGTTATTTTTAGAGTTTTGGGGTTACAAATTTTTAGGATTTAGGGTTTAGAGATTAGGATTTTAAATGGTTTTTAGGGTTTAGACGATTTAGGATTTCTTAAGTTTTAGGGTTTAGGATTTCCTATTGTTTTAGGTTTTGGATTTAGAGTTTAAGGTTAGGGTTTAGGGTTTTTTAGGTTTTGGGTTTTATCTAGGTTTTTACGGTTTTGGGTTTTCAGGGCATTGGGTTTTTTAAGTTAAGGGTTTTTTGGATTTTATAGGTTTAGGTCTTAGGGTTTTTTTTAGGGTTTAGCATATACGATTTACGTCTTTTAGGGTTTAGAGTTTAGAGTTTTTAAGGTTTAGGGGTCTTTAGGTCTTTTTAGGGTTTTTAAGTGTTAAGTGTTTCTTAGGGTTTTTAGGGTTTAGGGCTTTGGGTTTTGTAGGTTATGGTTGTCTAGTGTTTTATAAGTTTAGGGTTAAGGGCTTAGGTTTTTTTGGTGTTTTTAGGATTTAATATATACAATTTAGGGCTTTATATGGTTTAGAGCTTAGAATATTTTAGATTTAGAGGTTTTTTTTGTTTTTCTTGGGTTTTAAGGGTTAGATGACTCTTAGGCCTAATGGATTAACGTTTTTTGTCTTTTTTAGGTTTAGGGTTTATCAATTTTTAGGATTTAGGGTTTTCAGGGGTTTTAAATGGTTTTTAAGGTTTATTTTAGGGTATATAGGATTTATGGTTTCTTAAAGTTTAGTGTTAAGGGTTTCTTAGGGATTTAGGGTTTTTGGTTAGTGTTTAGGGTTTTAGGCTAAGGGTTTTATATAGGTTTAGGGTTTTACGTTAGGGTTTAGAGTTTAGGGCTTAGGGTTTTATTAGATTTAGGATTTTAGGTTAAGGGTTTTATTTAGGTTTTTAGGATTTAGGGAATAGGGTTCTTTTTGGTGTGTTTTTAGGGTTTAGCGTATACCATTTAGGGATTTATAGGGTTTACAACTTTGAGTTTCTTTGGTTTTTAAGGGTTAAGTGTTCCTTAGGGTCTATGGTTTAGAGCGTAGGGTTTTGTAGGGTTTTAGGGTTTATTAAGGTTTAGGGTATAGGATTTATAGTTTTAGGTTAGCGTTTAGGGTTTAGGGTTTAGGGCTTAGGGTTTTTCTTATACATAAGGTTTTAGGTTCAAGGTTTTATTTAGGTATTTAGGATTTAGGCTTTAGGGTTTTTGGTTTTTTTTAAGGGTTTTAAGGTGAAGTATTTCTTAGGGTCTTAAGTTAATGGTTTTTTTTAGGTTTTTAGGGCTTAGGGCTTTGGGTTTCTAATGTTATGGTTTTTTAGGATTTTATTGGTTTAGGGTTTAAGGCTTAGGGTTATTTTGTGTTTATTAGGGTTTAGCATATATGAGTTAGGGCTTTATACAGTTTAGAGCTTAGATTTTTTTTAGTTTCTGGTTTTTTTTTGGTTTTTTTAAGGGTTTTTAATGGTTGAGTTTGCCTTACGTTATTTTTTAAGGTTTTGGGGTTACGGATTTTTAGGATTGACAGTTTAGAGATTAGGGATTTAAATGGTTTTTAGGGTTTAAAGGATTTATGATTTATTAAGTTTTAGGGTTTAGGGTTTCCTATTGTTTAAGGTTTAGGATTTAGAGTTTAAGGTTAGGGTTTAGGGTTTTTTAGGTTTTGGGTTTTATCTAGGTTTTTAGGGTTTTGGGTTTTCAAGGCTTTGGGTTTTTTGAGTTAAGGTTTTTTAGGATTTTATAGGTTTAGGTCTTAGGTTTTTTTTTTTAGGGTTTAGCATAAACAATTTACGTCTTTATAGGGGTTAAAGCTTAGAGTTTTTAAGGTTTAGGAGTCTTTAGTTCTCTTTCAGATTTTTAAGTGTTAACTGTTTCTTAGGGTTTTTAGGGTTTTGGACTTTGGGTTTTTTAGGTTAAGTTTTTTTTTAGGGTTTTATAGGTTTAGGATAAAGGGATTAGGTGTTTTTTGGTGTTTTTAGGGTTTAATGTATACGATATAGGGTTTTATAGGGTATAGAGCTAAGTGTCTTTTAGATTTAGAGGTTTTTTTTGGGTTTTTTGGGGTTTTAAGGGTTAGGTGACTCTTAGGGTTTAGGGATTAAAGTTTTTTTTTGTCTTTTTTAGGTTTAGGGTTTATGGATTTTTAGGATACAGGGTTTAGAGCTTAGGGTTTTTAGTGGTTTTAAATGGGTTTTAACGTTTATTTTAGGGTATGTAGGATTTATGGTTTATTAAAGTTTAGGGTTAAGGGTTTCTAGGGCTTTAAATTTAGGATTTAGGGTTTTTGGTTAGGGTTTAGGGTTTTAGGCTAACGGTTTTATCGAGGTTTAGGGTTTTACGTTAGGGTTTAGAATTAGGGCTTAGGGTTTCTTTAGGTTTAGGGTTTTAGGTTAAGGGTTTTATTTAGGTTTTTAGGATTTAGGTTATAGGGTTTTTTTTGGGTGTGTTTTTAGGGTTTAGCGTATACCATTTAGGGCTTTATAGGGTTTAGAGCGTAGGGTTTTGCAGGGTTTATTAAGGTTTAGGGTTTAGGGTTTCTTAGGGTGTTATGCTTAGGATTTAGAGTTT
Source organism: Solanum gracilifrons (assembly GCA_029582605.1). NCBI lineage: Eukaryota > Viridiplantae > Streptophyta > Magnoliopsida > Solanales > Solanaceae > Solanum > Solanum gracilifrons. The sequence continues at coordinate 12,558 of JAJOOH010000850.1, forward strand.
TAGGTTAGGGTTTAGGGTTTAGGGTTTAGAGATTAGGGTTTTAAATGGTTTTTAGGGTTTATTGGATTTAGGATTTCTTAAGGTTTAGGGTTTCCTATTTTTTTGGTTTAGGATTTAGAGTTTAAGGTTAGGGTTTAGGGTTTTTTCTAGGATTTTAGGGTTTTGAGTTTTCAGGGCTTTGGGTTTTTTAAGTTGAGGTTTTTAAGGATTTTAAAGGTTTAGGGCTTAGGTTTTGTTTTAGTGTTTAGCATATACGATTTACGTCTTTATAGGGTGTAGAGCTTAGAGTTTTTAAAGTTTTGGGGTCTTTAGGTCTTTTTAGGGTTTTTAATTGTTAGGTGTTTGGTAGGGTTTATGTCTTTGGGTTTTTTAGGGTTTTATAGGTTTAGGGTTAAGGTCTTAGGATTTTTTGGTATTTTTAGGGTTTAATATATACGATTTAGTGCTTGATAGGGTTTAGAGCTTAACTTTTTAGATTTAGAAGTTTTTTTTGGTTTTTCTGGGGTTTTAAGTGTTGGGTGACTCTTAGGGTTTAGGGATTAAGGTTTTTTGTGTTTTTTAGGTTTAGTGTTTTTGAATTTTTAGGATATAGGGTTTAGAGCTTAGAGTTTTTAGGGGTTTTAAATGATTTTTAAGGTTTATTTTAGGTATATAGGATATAGGGTTTATTAAAGTTTATGGTTAAGGGTTTCTTAGGGCTTTAGTTCTAGGATTCAGGGTTTTTGGTTAGGGTTTAGGGTTTTAGGCTAAGGGTTTTATCTAGGTTGAGGATTTAGGGTTTTACGTTAGGGTTTAGAGTTTAGGGCTTAGGGTTTGTTTAGGTTTAGGGTTTTAGGTTAAGGGTTTTATTTAGGTCTTTAGGATTTAAGGCATAGGGTTTTTTTTGGGTGTGTTTTTAGGGTTTAGCGTATACCATTTAGGGCTTTATTCTGTTTAGAGCTTTGAGGTTTTTTGGTTTTTAAGGGTTAAGTGTTTCTTAGGGTTTTTTTAGGGTTTAGGGTTTATGGCTTAGGGTTTTTGAATTTTTAGGATTTAGGGTTTAGAGATTAGGGTTTTGTAGGGGTTTCAAATGGTTTGTAGGGTTTAAAGCTTTGGGTTTTGTAGGGATTTTAATTGGTTTTAAGAGTTATTTTAGGGTTTATAGGATTTAGGGTTTCTTAAGGTTGACGGTTTAGGGTTTCTTAAGGTTGACGGTTTAGGGTTTCTTAGGGTTTTCTATTTAGGGTTTAGGGCTTTGGGTTGTTTAGGTTACGTTTCTTTAGGGTTTATAGGTTTAGGGTTTAGGGCTTAGGGCTTTTAGTATTTTTTAGCGATTAGCATATATGATTTAGGGATTTATAGGGTTTAGATTTTAGTGTTTTTTTAGGTTAAGAGGATTTTGGGTTTTTAAGGGTTAAGTGTTTCTTATGGTTTTTTAGGGTTTATGGTTTAGATCTTAGGGTTTTTCTAGTAGTTTTAAATGTCTTTTAGCATTTATTTTAGGGTTTATAGAATTTAGGGTTTCTTAAGGTTTAGTTTTTTGGGTTTATTAGGGCTTTAGGTGTAGGATTTAGAGTTTGAGGTTAGGGTTTAGAGTTTAGGGCTTAGAGTTGTTTTATGTTTGGGGTTTTAGGTTAAGGGTTTTATTTAGGAATTTAGGGTTTAGGGTTTACGGTTTTAGGTTAAGGGTTTTATTTAGGTATTTAGGTTTTAGGGTTTTTTCAGATTTTGGGTTTTTGGGTGTTTTAAAAGTTTTTAAGGGTGAAGTGTTTCTTAGGGTTTAAGTCTTAGGGGGTTTTTAGGTTTAGGGCTTTTGGTTAAGTGTTTTATTTGGGTTTTTAGAGTTTAGGGCTTTGGGTTTTTTAGGTTAGGGTTTTTTAGGATTTTATAGGTTTAGGGTTTAGGGCTTATGGTTTTTTTTTTTTTTTGTGTTTTTTAGTGTTTAGCATATATGATTTAGGGCTTTATAGGGTTTAGAGCTTAGAGTTTTTTAGCTTTAGGTGTTTTGGGGTTTTTTTTTTAATGTTTTTAAGGGTTAAGTGTTCCTTAAGTTTTTTAGGGTTTTGAGTTTTGGGGTTATGAATTTTTAGGATTTAGGGTTTAGAGCTTAGGGGTTTAAATGGTTTTTACTGTTTTGGGTCTTTAGGGCTTATGTTTTTTTTTTTAATTTTAGGGTTTAGCATATACGATTTATGGATTTATAGGGTTTAGAGCTTAGAATTTTTAATGTTTAGGGGTCTTTAGGTCTTTTTATGGTTTTTAATTGTTAAGTATTTATTAGGGTTTTTTTTAGGGTTTTTAGGGTTTAGGGCTTTGGATTTTTAGGTTAATTTTTTTTAGGGTTTTATAGGTTAAGGGTTAAGGACTTTGTTTTTTTTTTTTTTTTTTGTGTTTTTAGGGTTTAGCATATACGATTTTGGGCATTATAGGGTTTAGAGCTTAAACTTTTTTAGATTTAGATGTTTTTGGGTTTTTAAGGGTTAAGTAATTCTTAGGGTTAAGGGTTAAGGCTTTTGTATTTTTTAGGTTTAGGGTTTATGGATTTTTAGGATTTAGTGTTTAGAGCTTAGGTTTTTTAGGGGTTAAATATGGTTTTTAGGGTTTATTTTAGGGTTAAGGGTTTCTTAGGGCTTTAGGTGTTTGGTTAGGGTTTAGGGTGTTTTATTGTTTAGGGTTTTAGGTCAAGGGTTTTATCTAGGTTTTTAGGGTTTAGAGCTTTGGGTTTCTTAGGGCTTTAAGTTTTTTGTTAGGGTTTAGAGTGTTTTATTGTTTAGGGTTTTGCGTCAAGGGTTTTATCTAGGTTTTATATGTTTAGGATTTAGAGTTTTAGGTAGGATTTAGAGTTTAGGGCTTAGGGTTTTTTTTTATACATAAGGTTTTAGGTGCCGGGTTTTATTTAGGTATTTAGGGTTTAGGGTTTAGGGTTTTTTGAAGTGTTTTAAGGTGAAGTGTATCTTAGGGTCTTAAGTTAATGGTTTTTTTTAGGGCTTAGGGCTATGGGTTTCTAAGGTTATGGTTTTTTAGGATTCTATTCGTTTAGGGTTTAGGGCTTAGGGTTTTTTTTGTGTTTATTAGGGTTTAGCATATATGAGTTAGGGCTTTATAGGGTTTAGAGCTTAGACTTTTTTTTATGTTTAGGTGTTTTTTGGGGATTTTTTGGGTTTTTAAGGGTTGAGATTGCCTTAAGTTTTTTTTTAGGGTTTTGGGGTTATAAAATTTTAGGATTTAGGGATAAGAGATTAGAGTTTTAAAAGGTTTTTAGGGTTTATAGGATTTAGGATTTCTTAAGGTTTAGGGTTTAGGGTTTCCTATTGTTTTAGGTTTAGGAGTTAGAGTTTAAGGTTAGGTTTTAGGGTTTTTTAGGTTTTGGGTTTTATCTAGGTTTTTAGTGTTTTGGGTTTTCAGGGCTTTGGGTTTTTTAAGTTCAGGTTTTTTAGGATTTTATAGGTTTAGGTCTGAGGTTTTTTTTTATGGTTTTGCATATACGATTTACTTCTTTATAGAGTTTAAAGCTTTGAGTTTTTAAGGTTTAGGGGTCTTTAGGTCTTTTTCGGATTTTTAAGTGTTAAGTGTTTCTTAGTGTTTTTAGGGTTTAGGACTTTGGGTTTTTTAGGTTAAGGTTTTTTGGGGGTTTTATAGGTTTAAGATTTAAGGCTTTGGTTTTTTTTGGTGTTTTTAGGGTTTAATGTATACAATATTGGGCTTTATAGGGTTTAGAGCTTAGAGTCTTTAAGATTTAGAGGTTTTTATGGTTTTTAATGGGGTTTTAAGGGTTAGGTGACTCTTAGGGTTTAGCGATTAACACTTTCTTGTGCTTTTTAGGTTTAGGTTTTATGGATTTTTAGGATTTAGGGTTTAGAGCTTAGGGTTTTTAGGGGTTTTAAATGGGTTTTAACGTTTATATTAGGGTATATAGGATTTATGGTTTATTAAAGTTTAGGGTTAAGGGTTTCTTAGGGCTTTAAGTTTAGGATTTAGGGTTTTTGGTTAGGGTTTAGGGTTTTAGGCTAACGGTTTTATCTAGGTTTAGGGTTTTGCGTTAGGGTTTAGAGTTTAGGGCTTAGGGTTTTTTTAGATTTAGGGTTTTAGGTTAAGTGTTTTATTTATGTTTTTAGGATTTAGGGCATAGGGTTTTTTTTGGTTGTGTTTTTAGGGTTTAGCGTATACCATTTAGGGCTTTATAGGGTTTAGAGCGTAGGGTTTTGCAGGGTTTTAGGGTTTATTAAGGTTTAGGGTTTTGGGTTTCTTAAGGTTTTAGGTTTAGGATTTAGAGTTTTAGGTTAGGGTTTAGGATTTAGAGTTTTAGGTTAGGGTTTTAGGTTTAGAATTTAGAGTTTTAGGGTAAGGTTTAGGGTTTAGGGTTTAGAGATTAGCGTTTTAAATGGTTTTTAGGATTTATAGGATTTAGGATTTCTTAAGGTTTAGGGTTTAGGGTTTCCTATTGTTTTAGGTTTAGAGTTTAAGGTTAGGGTTTAGTGATTTTTAGGTTATGGGTTTTTTATAGGATTCTAGGGTTTTGGGTTTTTAGGGCTTTGGGTTTTTTAAGTTAAGGTTTTTTAGGATTTTATAGGTTTAGGTCTTAGGGATTTTTTTTAGGGTTTAGCATATACGATTTACGTCTTTATAAGGTTTAAATTTTAGAGTTTTTAAGGTTTAGGGGTCTTTAGGTCTTTTTTGGGATTTTAAGTGTTAAGTGTTTATTAGGGTTTTTAGGGTTTAGGACTTTGTGTTTTTTAGGTTAAGGTTTTGTAGGGTTTTATAGGCTTAGCATATACGATTTACCTCTTTATAGGGTTTAGAGGTTAGTGTTTTTAAAGTTTAGGGGTCTTTAGGTCTTTTTAGGGTTTTTAAGTGTTAAGTGTTTCTTAGGGTTTAGGTCTTTGGGTTTTTTAGGGGTTTATAGGTTTAGAGTTAAGGTCTTAGGTTTTTTTGGTATTTTTAGGGTTTAATATATACGATTTAGGGCTTTATAGGGTTTAGAGCTTAGGGTTTAGGGTTTTTTAGGTTATGGGTTTTTTCTAGGATTTTAGCATTTTGGGTTTTCAGGGCTTTGAGTTTTTTAAGTTAAGGTTTTTTAGGATTTTATAGGTTTAGGGATTAGGGTTTTTTTTGGAGTTTTTATAGGGTTTAGAGCTTAGAGTTTTTAAAGTTTAGGGTTATTTAGGGTTTTTAGGGTTTAGGGCTTTGGATTTTTAGGTTAATGTTTTTTAGGGTTTTATAGGTTTAGGTTTAAGGACTTGTTTATTTTTTTGTGTCTTTTTAGGGTTTAGCATATACGATTTAGGGCATTATAGGGTTTAGAGCTTAGACGTTTTTAGATTTAGAGGGTTTTGGGTTTTTCTGGGTTTTTAAGGGTTAATTAATTCTTAGGGTTCGGGTTAAGGTTTTTGTATTTTTTACGTTTAAGGTTTATGGATTTTTAGGATTTAGTGTTTAGAGCTTAGGTTTTTTAGGGGTTAAATATGGTTTTTAGGGTTTATTTTAGGGTTAAGGGTTTCTTAGGGCTTTAGGTTTTTGGTTAGGGTTTAGGGTGTTTTATTGTTTAGGGTTTTAGGTCAAGGGTTTTATCTAGGTTTTTAGGGTTTAGGGCTTTAAGTTTTTGGTTAGGGTTTAGGGTGTTTTATTGTTTAGGGTTTTGGGTCAAGGGTTTTATCTAGGTTTTATATGTTTAGGATTAAGAGTTTTAGGTTAGGGTTTAGAGTTTAGAACATAGGGTTTTTTTATACATAAGATTTTAAGTTCAGGGTTTTATTTAGGTATTTAGGGTTTAGGGTTTTGGGTTTTTGGGTTTTTGAAGGGTTTTAAGGTGAAGTGTTTCTTAGGGTTTTAAGTTAAGGTTTTATTTTAGGTTTTTAGGGTTTAGGGCTTTGGTTTTCTTAGGTTATAGTTTTTTAGGATTGTAAAGGTTTAGGGTTTAGGTCCTAAGGTTTTTTTTTGTGTTTATTAGGGCTTAGCATATATGATTTAGGGCTTTATAGGGTTTAGAGCTTAGAGTTTTTTAAGCTTTAGGTGTTTTTGGGTTTTTTTTAAGGGTTGAGTTTTCCTTAAGTTTTTTTTTATGGTTTTGGGGTTACGAATTTATAGGATTTTGGGTTTTGAGATTAGGGTTTTAAATGGTTTTAAGGGTTTAAAGGATTTAGGATTTCTTAAGTTTTAGGGTTTAGGGTTTCCTATTGTTTTAGGTTTAGGATTTAGAGTTTAAGGTTAGGGTTTAGGGTTTTTTAGGTTTTATGTTTTATCTAGGTATTTAGGGTTTTGGGTTTTCAGCGCTTTGGGTTTTTTGAGTTAAGTTTTTTTAGGATTTGATAGGTTTAGGTCTTAGGTTTTTTTTTTAGGGTTTAGGATATGCGATTTACGTCTTTATAGGGTTTAAAGCTTAGAGTTTTTAAGATTTAGGGGTCTTTAGGTCTTTTTCAGATTTTTAAGTGTTAAGTGTTTCTTAGGGTTTTTAGGGTTTAGGACTTTGGGTTTTTTAGGTTAAGGTTTTTTAGGGTTTTATAGGTTTAGGATTAAGGGCTTAGGTTTTTTTTGGTGTTTTTAGGGTTTAATGTATACAATATAGGGCTTTATAGGGTTTAGAGCTTAGTGTCTTTTAGATTTAGAGGTTTTTTTTTTTTCCTAGGGTTTTAAGGGTTAGGTGACTCTTAGGGTTTATGGATTAAAGTTTGTTTGTCCTTTTTAGGTTTAGGGTTTATGGATTTTTAGCATTTAGCATTTAGAGCTTAGGGTTTTTAGGGGTTTTAAATGGGTTTTAATGTTTATTTTAGGGTATATAGGATTTATGGTTTATTAAAGTTTAGGGTTAAGGGTTTCTTAGGGCTTCAAGTTTAGGATTTAGGATTTTTGGTTAAGGTTTAGTGTTTTAGGCTGACGGTTTTATCTAGGTTTAGGGTTTTACGTTAGGGTTTTGATTTTAGGGCTTAGGGTTTGTTTAGGTTTAGGGTTTTGGGTTAAGGGTTTTATTTAGGTTTTTAGGATTTAGGGCATAGGGTTTTTTTTGGGTGTGTTTTTAGGGTTAGCCGTATTTCATTTAGGGCTTTATAGGGTTTAGAGCGTAGGGTGTTGCAGGGTTTTAGGGTTTATTAAGGTTTATGGTTAAGGGTTTCTTAGGGATTTAGGTTTAGGATTTAGTGTTTTAGGTTAGGGTTTAGGGTTGAGGGTTTAGAGATTAGGGTTTTAAATGGTTTTTAGGGTTTATTGGATTTAGGATTTCTTAAGGTTTAGGGTTTAGGGTTTCCCATTGTTTTAGGTTTAGGTTTTAGACTTTAAGGTTAGGGTTTAGGGTTTTTTCTAGGATTTTAGGATTTTGGATTTTCAGGGCTTTGGGTTTTTTAGGTTAAGGTTTTTTAGGATTTTATTGGTTTAGGGCTTAGGGTTTTTTTTAGCATTTAGCATATACGATTTACGTCTTTGTAGGGTTTAGAGCTTAGAGTTTTTAAAGTTTAGGGGTCTTTAGGTCTTTTTAGGGTTTTTAAGTGTTAAGTGTTTCTTAGGATTTAGGTGTTTGGGTTTTTTAGGGTTTTACTGGTTTAGGGTGAAGGTCTTAGGTGTTTTTGGTATTTTTAGGGTTTAATATATACGATTTAGGGCTTTATAGGGTTTAGAGCTTAGTTTTTTAGATTTCGAGGTTATTTTTGGTTTTTCTGGGGTTCTGAAGGGTTAGGTGACTCTTAGGGTTGAAGGATTAAAGTTTTTTGTGTTTTTTAGGTTTAGGGTTTTGGATTTTTAGGATATAGGGTTTAGAGCTTAGAGTTTTTAGGGGCTTTAAATGATTTTTAAGATTTATTTTAGGTATATAGGATTTATGGTTTATTAAAGTTTAGGGTTAAGGGTTTCTTAGGGCTTTAGGTGTAGGATTTAGGGTTTTTGGTTAGGGTTTAGGGTTTTAGGTTATGGGTTTTATCTAGGGTTAGGGTTTAGGGTTTTATGTTAGGGTTTAGTGTTTAGGGCTTAGGGTTTGTTTAGGTTTAGGGTTTTAGGTTAAGGGTGTTTTTTAGTTTTTTAGGATTTAGGGCTTAGAGTTTTTTGTTTGGTGTGTTTTTAGGGTTTAGCATATACCACTTAGGGCTTTATAGTGTTTAGAGGTTAGATTTTTTTTGGTTTTTTAGGGTTAAGTGTTTCTTAGGGTTTTTTTAGGCTTTAGGGTTTGCGAATTTTTCGGATTTATGGTTTAGAGCTTAGGGTTTTGTAGGGGTTTTAAATGGTTTTTAGGGTTTAGAGCTTAGAGTATATTTGTTGTAGGGTTTTTTTTGGGTTTTTAAGGTTCAAGTGTTTCTTTGGATTTTTTAAGGTTTATTGTTTAGTACTTGGGATTTTCTAGGGGTTTTAATTGGTTTTTAGAGTTATTTTAGGGTTTATAGGATTTAGGGTTTCTTAAGGTTGAGGGTTTATGGTTTCTTAGGGTTTTCTGTTTAGGATTTACAATTTTAGGTTAGTGTTTAGGGTTTAGGGCTTAGAGGTTTTAAGGTTTAGGGTTTTAGGTTTAGCATTTTATTTAGGTTTTTAGGGTTTAGGGCTTTGGGTTGTTTAGGTTACTTTTCTTTAGGGTTTTATAGGTTTACGGTTTTTAGTGGTTTTTGGGGATTAGCATATATGATTTAGGGATTTATAGGGTTTAGAGCTTAGAGTTTTCAAGGTTTAGAGGGTTTTGGGTTTTTCTGGGTTTTTAAGGGTTAAGTGTTTCTTATGGCTTTTTAGGGTGTATGGTTTTTAGGGTTTAGGGCTTTGGGTTGTTTAGGTTACGTTTCTTTAGGGTTTTATTGGTTTAGGGCTTAGGGTTTTTAGTTTTTTTTAGGGATTAGCATATATGATTTAGGGATTTATAGGGTTTTAGAGCTTAGAGTTTTTTAGTATTAGAGGATTTTGGGTTTTTTCTGGGTTTTTAAGGGTTAAGTGTTTCATAAGGTTTTTCAGCATTTATTTTAGGGTTTATAGAATTTAGGGTTTCTTAAGGTTTAGGTTTTAGGGTTTATTAGGGTTTTAGGTTTAGGATTTAGAGTTTTAGGTTAGGGTTTAGAGTTTAGGGCTTAGAGTTGTTTCATGTTTAGGGTTTTAG
>JAJOOH010000851.1:0-14264 GCA_029582605.1 Solanum gracilifrons
GTACAAAACATCAGGAATAGTTTTGATACCTGATATTGTTGAGATAGACACTGTACCTCTGCCTTTGACTTCTACTGCCTCACCATTTCCCACTTTTACTTTAGATTTGTATGTATCATCGAGGTATTTGAACATTTCAGCATCATTGCACAAGTGATGTGTGCAACCACTATCAAGAAGCCATGAATCAGAGGATTCATTGATTGAAAAGTATGAAACTGCAAAGAGTTGCTCCTCATGTGCATCTGCAGCTTCTGCTACTTGTGCTTGCAAAGCACCAAAGGCCTTTTCTCTTGATTTGCAGACCTTGGATATGTGCCCCGTCTGCTTATAGTTGCCGCATATAGCATCGACCCTCCACCAATAGTACTTCTCCAGATGTGTAGTTCTTTTACAATGTTTGCACAGAGGGAACTTCTGCTTCACATCTCCACTATTATTTCCTCCATAATGCTTGCCCTTATTCTTTTGGTTGACCTATTGCTTTCCTTTACCAAATATTTGTTTTTGTACAGAGAAAGCTCCTTCAGTGAAATTGTCCCGTCTCATAGTCCTCCTTTGCTCTTGTGCTTGAAGAGCACTCATTAGTTCACCTAATGAAAGTTTGCCCAGGTCCTTGGATTCTTCAAGAGAGGAAATCTTAGATTCAAACCTCTCAGGAAGAGTCACAAGAACTTTCTCCACAATTCGTTTGTCTGTAAATTCTTCACCGAGAAGTCTAATGTTATTAACAATTAAGGAGATTCGATCAGTATACTTACTAATTGTTTCATCGTCCTGCATATTCAAGCACTCGAACTCTCTGTTCAGGTTCAACACTTGCATTTGACGTGTTCTATCGCTGCCTTGATATTCTTCTTTCAACCTATCCCAAGCCTCTTTTGCTGTTTTGCAAGCCATGATTCTGTAAAACACAGAATCTGCCACAGCATTCTGCATAAGCGACTTGGCTTTAGATTTCTTTGCCTTCTCTTTGTTTTTGGATTTGATTTGAGCCAAAGTAGGATTTTCTGGTAGAGCAATAAGTGGTTTATCATCCATCACAGTTTCCCAAAGTTCATAGGCTTCCAGAAAAGCTTGCATCTTCACAGACCAGATTTGGTAATTTTCACCGGTGAAAGTGAATGGTGGATTTAAAGGTAGGTTGTTGGATGCCATTTGTGTTGTAGGTTAAAACTTTTTTGTCCTGTAAGATCAACTAGAGGATCTGATGCCACTGTTAGAACAAAAATACTCAAGAAACTGATTTGAAGAATAAAAATAGAGTGAACTTATAAAATTCCAGCTATGTATTAATTTGCATAAGATCTGAATTTATACAAGGAAAAACCTAACCATCTCCTATCTAGTTTCCACTTTCAAAGTGGATGTTAAAACTAAATAAGAACATGTGCCACTAACAACCATAAAAGGGACCACTAACAGCCATTAAAGGGGCCACTAACTTCAGAAAGTTGAGCAACTAAAGTTGACTAAGTCTAGCTAGAAAATAGGTAGCACTAAACTGAAATAAGTAAAAAATAGTAAAAATAATAAGCTAGAAAAAATGCCAATTGTCTAACAGTGGCAAGGTTGGGGTTTTGATCGTTTTGTCTCTTCATTGTAGGCTTTGTGTCTAAAATTGGTGTTTGAGCCGACTATCTACTCTTTCGAATTATGTAGTGTCATCCGGTTATGTTAGATTTTGGGAGGTTGGAAGGTATGTAGTTTAGAATGCTATAAGTATGACGATGACTTGGCCAAAGTTTTTCAATGGAAAGTTTTGTGTGGTTTGTGGGGACTATTGAGTAATACACATTTGTTCTATTGACAACCAGAGAGGAGGATTAAGTAAATTTTGAACAAGGGTGTCAACTTTGTTTATTATCGGTTCATTTCGCCAACATCTATTTATAGTTAACATTTATGGGCTTCCTTGCTTTTAGCAATCATTGTTTGAGTTTTGGGTTATGGTAATGTTCTACATTGCGAGCAATACTACTTTCTTTTATTCTAATCACTGTTTAATACCTAGCATTTTTTGGAGTTCAAAAAGGTTGTGTCAATTGCTTAAGAGATTTTACTTTTGAGTTGGATATATGTGGTGGCATTCATTAATGGCTTCTAAATTTCCATTTTTCTTGATATTGGGAATTTGTTTAGAAGGCTAATATTCTGATTGAGTAAAAGTAATTTGTGGATCAACAATGTTCACTTGTTTAAGGATGTGAGGTTTTGTGTGTATCATTGTGGTTGCCTTGCGGTTTTTGGTTTTGTTGCATTACTCTTTATAGCTTTGATATGTTTTTCCTCTACCTACCAGCTCAATTTCTCTTTGATTAGGGTGGTTTACTTAGTTTTTCCCTCGGTCGGTGGTTCGTGGATTCTTAGTTGTAGTCTCTCTTACTTCGAATTTACAGTTTAATGTAACTTTTGTTTTATAAAAGATCACGAGTAAAAGGTTATCATTGGATTAGGGCATTCTGTGGTTGCATCTAAATATAAATTTTCCCTTGAAGTAGTATTTCAATTTCGAGAAGTTACGTTTAAACATGTTTTTGGGTTTGAGATTTATTGGGGTTGCACTTTAACCTTCTGTTCTGGGCTCATTCACTAATAATTGCTTTTCCTGCTCTTTGATAATCATATGGTGCTAGGAATTGTTTGTATGGTCCAGGACAGGTAGGATATATGTGATGAATATAAGGTGTTGGCTTTGGAGTAGAAAGGAAAAAGTTGTACTTAAGAGCTAAGTAACATCTTCTCTTGTCTGTTGGTCGTCTCATTAATTTGTATTTTTTGTGTATTGGTTCATCTAAAATACGTTTGTTTCATTCAGTTGACTTGATTTTTTTTGAAGGAATTCATTACCAAAAGGAAGGAGTTGGAGTTTCTATTTTCTGTTTTGGACTGATGAAGTCAGTTTATGAATTTCCTATAAACTTGAGTTTTTGGTTTGCATCACTCGATTTCTGAGGATACTGGTAAGGTTTGGTCCAAAAGAGTGGAAGAACCTTTGAGTCCATGATCAGGCCATTTAAAATAATGTTGCAACAAGAATGTTCCTTGATTACGTCCTTGAAGTCCACTCTATATCCTGAAAATCTATGCTCTCATAAACTTCAGAGTCATTATCTCTATCGTTGCCACGTTGATGTTTTACTGGAACGCGGTCCTAGTTTGACATTAACATGGCTTCTTCATGTTTTTTATCTAGATGAATGTCAAGTAAATTAGGCTCCAAGTATTTCTCCTCTTTTTTCATATTGATGAATATATATAATAGGAGGCTCCAAGCCTTGACCTAGTTATTACATCTGAAAAATGCCTTTTGAAAGATACGCCACCAGATCTACTATTGATGTAACATAACGATGTTTGATAAGGAGATAAACATAATACTCCCTGTTCTTACTGTCCAAAACAATATATTTCCCATTGATACAAAGCTCTTTTTCTCTCCTCGAACCCAATGACTCAACTGCGAAAACAAATGCCAAGCCTAACACATCTTAATTCACTATCTCTGCATCTATATTCAGTATCTCATGGCAGCTACATTTAGAAGAATGGATCTGCATCCCTAATGCATTCCAATAATACACCTTTTCCAGTCAATTGCAATAAAAATATGCGATAAAAAACAACTCTTATTTGTACAGCATATGCTAAGGCCAACTCACTCATTCTACCAGAGAACTAGAACTAATCATGGTGTAACAGATTCACTTTAGATATTTTAATAAGCACAAATAGTAGTATATATTGAATATGGAAAAAAGTTTGGTATGAAAAAAAAAAAGTCCAAGTAAAATGTTTTTCCGTATTCATTATCTCCTACCATTTGTTTTTCCTGCAGCATTTGAAGTAAATCCGTTACACCTTGAGTATTTCGGTTATCTAGTAGGATATATGCGTTGGCCTTACCATATGATGTACAAATCGATGTTTTTTTTATAGCGTATTTTTCTTTCAATTTCTGGAAAAGGTGTATTATCGGAATGCGGATCCATTCTTGTAACATAGCAGCAAAGAGATACTCAATATGGATACAGAGATAGTGGATCAAGATGTGTTAGGCTTGACATTTGTTTTTGAAGTTGAGTCATTGAGTTTAATGAGAGAAATAGAGCTCTGTCCTTATGGGAAAAATAACATTGTGGAGGGTAAGAACAGGAAGTATTATGTTATTCTACATATTAAACATTGTTAAGTTACATCTATAGCATAGTAGGTGGCGTATTTTTCAAAAGGCCTTCAGATGTAATGACTTGGTCAAGCATCCTATTAAATATATATTGATCAACATGACAAAAGAGGAGAAATACTTGGAGCCTAATTTACTATATATTCATCTAGATGCAAACAAGAAGAATCAATGTTCAAACATGGATCGCGGTCCAATAACAGATCAATGTGGCAACGAAAGAGATAATGGATCTGATGTTTATGAAAGCATTTGATTTTCAGGATAGAGAGTGGATTTAAAGGATATGATCAAGGAATATTCTTGTTTCAACATTATTTTCAATTGACTGATCATGGACTCAAAGGTTCTTCCACTATTTTGGACCAAAAACTATGGTCTTTATCGCACCCCAAATTAAATTAGGCATGACCATTTACTAGGTGGCTTAAATGTTAACCTAGATGTTGCAATTATTACTGAAATTGTGGATGCCATTAAAGCTTTCAACATTTCAACCCCTAGCGATCATCTTGAAATTTGAGACTATTCGTTGATAGTGATAGAGTATTTTTGCATGAGAGTTAGATTTGAACATTCAAGATTTAGTAAGCTCGGTTACTTTTTCTGTGAATAGATGAACATTATTGAATCAAAGAAAGTTGAGCTAGGTCAAGCAAAAGAGGAAATGATTATTTTAATGAAATGTTTTTGAAAGCAAAGTAGGTCAGAAATCTAAAACTAAGGGTTTAACAAAGAAAGATGAATTCTTTAACTATATTTCAAGGCCCTAGCAACTTCTCGATGTTAAAAAAATTGTTCATCAAAACTTGTCCTCGTTAGTAGTATAATTAGCTCTTAGTTGCAGGCTTCATTAAAATGGTATCTGCTATTATTTGAAACATTGCAGGTTTCATCTTCTTTTGTCTAATAGGGAGTTATATATTTATTCGTAATGGATGTTCATTAGTTTGGAATGATACCAACAAGTGTATAGAATTTCATTTTTATTGCATATCACATGCGTTTGACTTTTATTTATTTGCTCTATGTCTAGAAAAATTATTCTCCGAAATTTTTGTTCGCAAACTTTTGAAAAATGGGTTTTCTATTTATGTCCAATGTACAACAAAGCAGACTTTTTTTACGTGTACCTCATAGAAAAATGCAAGTGAAAAAAAAGGATTCAGTTAGGTTTGGCAAAAAATACTTCAAAATTAAAGTGGAATTACTTATAGCATGTATTCATTTTTTCCCTAGAAGATACTAGTCTTACAAAGATGATATAATGAAGGCAATATATAGAAATAAATGAGTTCTTTTAACAGTATGAGCAAGAAATTAAATTAGACCAAATGAATTAATAAATGAATGTTCTTAATCATATGGCCAAAAAATTAAATTAAACAAAAGTAAAATAAAAATGAATGTTCTTAATAATATGACTAAGAAATGAAGAAGGATAAAATATGAAAGGAAAACATAGTTTAAACCATATTTGTCCAAATGAAGAAGAAAAATATAGAACATGAAGAACAAGCCAAAAATATATAAGAAATGAAAAATAAAAATAGAAATTATTTTTTTGTCAGAAATTTGGGAGCTTAATTAGTTGTTGAAAACGACAAGTTAGAGTGATTTCTCCTGGTGCTTCTCTTCTTTCACATTTGTTTCATTAAATTATATTTCAAACTTAAATTTTCATATTCAATTAGGATATTTTATCTAAAAGAATTGATATTCATATGAAATGTGGTTTTGGTGTCTAATTGGTTTTATTCTATCTTTAAAAATTATTTTCATTCCTCATTTAACCTGAACTTAAACATAAGGGATATAGATAGATCTTTTCTAAAGAAAACTGAGCAGCCCAAATTCAAGACGACAAATTTCAAGAAAATTTGCCTTATCGGTTTCTCATTTTTGTCAAGTATATGCTCCCTTCGCATATCATGGGAGGGGTGGGGTTGGTTTGTAAGTTTAAATTCTTCTTGATAAACCTAGAGTTATTTTGGTACTATATAGTTTATATTTTCTCATAAATATTTTGATACAACAGAATTTTCTAAGAAAGTTTTTCGATTCCCATTTGTCAAAACGTGATGACAATGTTATTTTGGTGGATGAAAATAAAAAAGATTTTCCATCAAATATTGAATTGATAAAAATTAATTGTGTTGTGGTTGAAAACGTTTCTCCATTGCTCATAGTGTTCTTGAAATAGTTGTCTTGGGCTTGAATTGATTTAGCCCAGGGAATTTAAGGTAAAATCTTGTAAGTGTTAAAATCCAAGTCTTTTGTTAATGAAGGAGTTGTTTTTTATATTATTGATCTTATATGCACCAGTAGTGTAAATGATCATTTCTTTCAAAACCTAGAGAGGTAGCATTGGGAACGAAGATATATTTAATTAAGTGGGAATGGGACCTGAGTGGACAGGGTGAGGAAAGCGGGATATAGATTGTTTTAGTTTGTGCAGACGAGAAGCGTAGATTCCTTTGTTATTGTATTATTGGTATTGCTTCTTCTATTAACAAATCGAAACCATCGCAGTCTCAATTTTGTCATCTTGTCCACCACGAGGAAAACTCCAACCTTGTTTAATATATCTTCATTCCTAATACTACATCTCAATGATAATTAAGAAATTCATTTACACTACTAGTGCATATTAGATAAATCCAATGAAAAACATAACTCTTTCTTTAACAAAATTACTAGGATTTAAGCACATACAAAGTGTTACCTAAAATTCGCAAGGCTGAATCAATTGGAAGTCTAAGGCATCTCTTTCAAGAAGGCTGTGAGACTTGGAAAATCCTTTTCAACCCCCACTCAATAAATTCTTTACTATAAGGTACTTGGTAGGAAATTTTTCTTCATTTTCATCCACAAAAACAACAACGTTATCATATTTTGACAAATCGAAATCATAATAATTTCTCAAAAAACTCTACTGTATCATAATATTTTATTTAAAAAATCTAGAATATAAAGGACCAAAAACAACTCTGATTGAATCAGTAATAAATTGCACTTACCAACAAAAATCTCCCTGAGACATGCAAAGGGAGCGTTCATTTGACAAAACATTGAAACCTAATATGCTAATTTCTTGAATTTTTTTGGCTCACAATTGGGTTTATGAGTCTACTTTAGCAGAGTTGTGCTTTAGTCCCTTCCTTTAAATTCTAGTAAAATAAAGAATCAAAAGAATTTTTAGAGAGTTAATAAAACCATTCAGACAACAAGGTAGAAATTCATAATACTAGGTGGAATGATTGTCTACTATTATGTATTTAATTAATAGATTGTCATCTAGAGTGCTAAATCCTTAGTCTCTATATTTAGCCCGAATCATGGACGGTGAATAAAGATCAAATGTCCAAACATTGAATTTCAGACTAATAGAAGAGCAGTGTAACCAGACTTTTAATCTGAGACCATAAGGTTACTGAAGAATCTTATGTCAAATCAATAGGGCAGTGTGACCATACCTTGAATCTTCAAACATAAGGCTTATAAAGAATACCATATCAAATAAACATCACAATTCCACCTTAGAAAAATGTCCACTCGAAGGTAATCAAAACAAAAACTCAAAGCCTAAATCGAACACAATCCCAAACTGTCAAACCACGCCCAATAGCCTATTCATGAATCGATAGGGCTGTAGAAAAGGGGAGGTAGGGATAGAATGTCATCAAAGCTGAGCTACAACCTAACTAAGACTCATTCTATCCGACCTAATTCTGCTATATAAATCAACATGGAGCTATGTCATATGAAGAAAGCACATGCTCCTAAATTCTCAAGTCTATGTAAAGAACTACTATACACCTAGACTAAGGCCCAACATGCCTTCAACCACAATAATAAACAAGTACAAAACATGCCACAATGTAGGGATAGTCGTGAACACGAAGAACAATATGCTAGTAGCCCAAATATCCTGACAAAAGCGTAAAACATGATATTAACTAACTAAGCATGATCAACTATCTACCAAACCCAAGATCACAATAATCGACATTTATTTGCATTCTCGAGCTAAATCTTAAGGATAGGACGCAACAACCTGCCTCAACGAAAACCATATGTGCTTTCAAATTCACAATTCCAATGCTTCTCCCTTTCGAACGACCTCTGAATGCTACAACACTGTCAAATATAGAATAACAATATTAACACGATCGTTTAGACACTAATCATATTAATTAGAGATAGACCAAAATTTAAGTCAATATGTGAATGTGGGACCCACCTTTGGAATCAAAGAATTGATTCTATCAAAATGTCTATTTCAGCTCCCTGAACTTGTATCCTAAAATGTAGCACAAATTATAGCACGAATCATACCCAAAAACCTACATGCAAAAATTAAGCATTTAAGCACAATCAATAAGGCTGGAATCCCCTTCGAACACGATAAAGCAAACAAGTTATCCCCAGCATTCCCTAAACTCTCCAATGGATAGCCACAATCTTCTGAACACACTAAACTTGAAATCACCCAAATCAAACTCTAACAACTCTCACAACCGCAAAAGCAAATGCTAGAAGAATAAGAAATCATGGTATGGTCTTTTATTTAAATGTCAACTCACAAATACACATCAAGATAGAGAAGAAAGGAGGTCGTCATAACAACCCACTCTCTAAAGGTCCTTCGCGATCACAAAAGTCAAACCTTGCAAAAAAGATGACCAAGGGTGGTCAACACCATATGACCACTCATCTAAATTATAGAATGAGGCCCATGCAATCATAATGGTAAACCAAAACACTCCATGGTTGAGAAGCTACACATGTAACCTCGATGAAAGAAGAACTAACACAAGATGCTGGTGCATCAGTTGAAAACACTAATGGGGTTCTCAGGATTCAATTAGAACCCTTTCCACGCAAATAAAAGGAGCTACCCCACCATAATTTGTATTCCAGACTAAATGGAGCTGTTGAAAGTTCTGACTGAGGTCATCTCGAAAAAAGTGGGCACCAAATAAGAACTCCATCTAAACCAAAATTCCCAAAGTGGGCCCGAGATCAGCGCGGAGGCGTCATGATAAGTATGAAAAGTTCTAGAAAAAACATTAATATTCCAAAGTAAATGGAACAAATGAAATTAAATTTGTAGGTCGGCTTCTTGAACTTTTGACCAAAGTGAACCGTTTATGTTTCTATAGTTTCTTAAAAACAACTTGAACAGAATCCAAATGAACTACCAGGTGACTGAACTGTCATTCTAAGAAAGTGATAAATGACTTGGGTCACTATAAGAATACTCTAAGCATAATAAATAAGTCAATAATACATGAATGACCAGAGGGTCATTATAGTGTTTCCTCAATCAAATCCTACTCCTCTCCATGCTGACACTATATATACTATTCAGATTAATATTAATAAAGTATATCGTTAGAGTACCAAACCATTCAAAGTAGATTGACAATATGAGGAGAAGTTGTTTTGAAAAGAGTGATTAAACTTCCATATGTGTTAAATGACTTTTAAATAGTTTATGCTTTAAAAAATTCTTGGTATGACAATCCCATAAGTTTCTACTAGGAATGCATATAGCTTAGACGTGCACACATTATGGACTTTCAAATAGGACAACTTGGCATTAACATAAAAATTTCTGGTTACACATCATAATCGTGATGAACTTCTAATAAAATAGGTCGATTTATGAAGTTGGTCCTGTGATAACCTGAAAACATTCTCTTCCTAAAATCAAGGGGGAGAAATATACTCATCGTTCAAGTATATGTCGATGAAACTATATTTTGAGCTACATTGGATTCACAATGCGAAACATTTACAAAGTTAATGGGAAGTGTTGAATTTGAATTGAATATGATGGGGGGAATTAAACTTCTCTTTAAGCTTACAAGTTAAGTAGTTATCAACATGCACTATGATCAATCAACAAAAGTATATTGGTGATATGCTAGAAAACGTCCACATGGACAGTGCCAAGCCCATTGATACTCCAATAGGACCGCTACAAAATGAGACATTGACGAACCAAGACCATCTGGAGTTGAGATAATGTATTGAGAAATTATTGGTCTTTACTATACATCAAAACAAGCAGACTAGATATAGTCTTTAGGGTTGGAATGTGTTCAAGACTTTAGACCTATCCTATGGAGTTCAACTTGAAAGATGAAAAAAAAATTCTAAGTAATGGAGACTCCATATAGCTTATATGTAAACTACTAATTTAACTATGAGGTAGGTTTTAAGTACAAAAAATATTGTGTTAAGACTATTCTACGTGATGGACTTAATTAACTATAAGCTACATGTGGGAATTAATTATAACTATTACAATCAAATGTAAAATGTCATACAAAATAAGAAACACAAGTAAATAATAGATTAGTACCCAAAAGTAGATTAGAAAAAAGAGACACACAAGGTGTTAGCAAGATAGAGAATGTAATATTTGGTGTTCCTCCCTCCATTCATTTATGTACCAGTGAGTTTCTAAGGAGCTAAAGATATAAATAAAGATGTATATGCATATTTCATGTCTTGTAGTGAAATTGAGTCTTAAATAGAAATTCTTCGACTCCAGATTTTGTGTAAAAATAAAAGGGTAATATGAATAATAGAAATCGTAACAATAATAACATGGAAAGTAACGATAAAAGGAGAATTTATGTGATGAGTATGTACTAACTCACAAGAATTACAAAGATTAATATGACATCATGAGCATGTACGAATTCTATGATTGCCTTCTTTTCGACAGAACATATCTGTTATACATCACGATACCCAAGATCCATAAAAGAAATGAAAATGAAATCACAAACAACATTAAGATGTAAAGCACCGATTCCTAAATAATATAGTTTAATAGATAATAGACAAAGTGGACTAAGGATTTACCTCTTTTGGTTTAGTGATTTGTTCATTATCATAGGTCTCGAATCTACACCCATTCTTCAAATAGTGTAAAGAGAGACAGAGAAAGGAGTAAAAATGTTTTGTGAGATGATATGTAGATTAAAGAGAGTGGTGTTCTTGTGAGTGTAGAATCTTCTCTGTACTTGAAGATTTGATGTGCCTTGAAGAAGGAAATGAAAAAGTCATCTATCGGGAGAGGGACATGTAAGAAGGGGTAGGGGAAAAGACTATATTTGTGTGCCAAAAATGGAAAAATATAAACATATCCATGGATGAGGAAAGTTGCAAATTAGCATGAATATTGCAAGAGATAGAGGAGAAGAGAAAGTGTGGCTGCTGAGAAGAAAGTAGATTTAGGGTTTGGGCTACAATATTTGTTTTTGTGTGTTGATTCGAAAAGGTTTGTTTTGGAAAAGAATTGAAACAACATGCCAACCTATAGACTATATTAAAATCATTTTTTCCTCATTTTTAATTCTCTATTTTCTTTAAAGAGAAAAAAGTTATTATTTTATTGTTAATATTTTTTTATCTATTTACTTTAAAAGGAAAAATCTATTATGTTATTGTTCTTCTGTTTCCTTGCCTTTATAATTTATAAACTGTTTTAAAATAGGGTTCTTTCTTTCCTTTTTATTCTTTTCTTTTCTATTTCTAAATTTTTCCAAACGTATATTTTCTTCTCTACCAATTATTTTTTCCTGTAATTCACTTTCTTCCGTAATTTTTCCTTTTCCTTAAAACCACTCCATAATTAGAAATTCACAGTTCTTTCATTATTTTCTCTTAGGATTTTGATTATTTCTTTTCTTATCTAAAACATCTCACCCATCTATTTATCTCTACTTTATGATTATTAATATTATTTTCCGTCGAAAATATACCGTCCCCCTCCCCCCAAGTTAAAATTCTATTAATTGTCACGGCATGAAATCTGAGGTTTTGATAACACCTACTAACAAAACCAGTAGGCAAGCCAAACACATAGCCCATCACCAAAACCGACAAGCTATTACATGGAATAGAAACATATAGAATGTAAGGAAACAACATCAAATAAAATAAAGAGACACACAATATTATGTTTATTTCATGAATTTTATTTTTAAATAAAAACATTATTTAATGCAAAACTTTTTTTTTGGTAAAAAACAATGTTTCATGAAAGAAACATATTGAAAGTAACGGAACAACATCGAATGGAAAATGATTTTTTTTTAAAAATGAATAGTCACTTTGATCAAAGAAAAATATTATTTCATGAAAAGACCTGTTACTTCATATACTTATGGCCTTCTTACATCTAACTTAGGCCTTCTTCTCCTCAACTCAAGAGATGGGCATTAATATGTCGTCATCCTTTTCATCTTCATCTTTTTCTTTTCCATACTTACAACCTAATTTTTTTTTATTCTCTGATTTTCTATTTCACTTATTTCTACACTTTTAAGATGTAAGCTTTTTTAATTCAAGACTCAGTAAATTACTAACCGTCAAATTAGAATTCAGAGATAGAAAATGAATTTAATGACCGTCGAGGTTATTTGTGTATTTTTTCATACTTTAACTATTTTCCCCTTCACATAGCTAAGTTGTAGCTCTTGTGTAGTATTGCATTAGCTGGCACATTTCCCAAGATGTTTGGGAGTGCTTTCGGCTAAGTTTTTCCTTTCGGAGCCTTTTGAAATAAAAGAGTGTTGACTTTAGTCAACATCTTGAAAGTCTAATTATGAATAAGGATTATGTCAGCTCCATCAACTTCAAAAAGTATTTTTTGGTCTAGTAGTGTGGTTGGTTTGGGTTTCGATGCTTTCATTTTAAGTTTGTGCCATTCAATATTTTAGCTTTAAATTTTTTGCCAAATTTTGACTACTGTAAACTATCTAGTTAAACATGCTCAGATAGAAATTTAATCAGCGTAGTTAGCTCCAAAATATCAAGTTTGATCTAGAACGACCTTTGGTTTTTATCCTAAGGTTCTTTTTGGATGAGTTAGTGTCTTTTGTCATTTTGTTTGGTGTTTCACTATAAGTGTTGACTTGGGCTAACATTTTTACGAGATGATATATGTTAATTTTATTCAATTTCGTTTAGTTTGGAATATCACTTTTTATTGGGTAGAATAATTTGTTTTTATTCACAGTCTTCAGAATGAATCGTAAGCTCCCATTAGGGGAATTCCCCATTCTTGCTGAACTTCTGATGCAATGCTTGGCCAGCATTCGCACAGAGCACTGCCACATTTATGAAGGGACAATATGGCTAACCTCCATGTTTGAAGACAAGCCTCTATCTTTGCAAGGGGTTTATCATCTGGCAGTTATAAGATTTAATAGGCATTTTCACCATGCAAACTCAATTTAAAGACTTGGTCTTTTGGCGAATTAGAGAGAGTTTCTTGGTGGATTTGAGTTATTCTTGGTGGGTTTCATCGTCAAACAACATGGCCACTTTACGAGACTGAGAAATCCTTCGTAAAACTTGGTAATATCCAACAATTTCCTCCTAATTCTCCATTTCTAATTCACTTGACCTAATTAATGGTGGGGTCTGATTTGGCTTGATTATTGCTTGGATTGTGCCTATTTCGGATAACAAGTTGCTTGACCGGTGTAGGACCCCATGTTAGAGTCAATTTTTAGACTCCGTATATAGGTCCCATGATTGTGGTTTGGGTTTGTTTTTCCATTTTGAATTCATATATTTATATGGGTATTATTTTGCTTGTTTTTGGCATTGCTTCCATGTTCATACCGTGGTATCATGTAGAGGCCCTTTGGAAGGAAAAAGCTCCAGAGCAGAGGTTCCTGTGTTGTTTCAGCCTTGAGGTACGTTACAGTTTCACTATTCTTTGAAATTTTTTAGTTTCTTTAATTATTTATTGAGTATTATCGCATGTTATGTTTAAATTTAAGATTAGCTTAGTCTTCTTGGTACTTAGTCAATATATGGAATTCCTTCTGTTGTTAACTGTAGCTTTTAGCTAGAAAATCTTAGATTATGTTTATCTTTGATTTTGGTATCATTTAGTATCTTTAGAAATGACTTCTAGGTAGTGTGAAACTTAGGTTGCCACGTGTTTATTAGGTATGGATTGTTGACTACTACTCTTGAGCTTGGGTTTTAAATTATTTTTAATTGCTTATTGGGCCCGAGGCTGTAAAATTGATATATATAT
>JAJOOH010000852.1:0-2500 GCA_029582605.1 Solanum gracilifrons
GAGGAAGAATAGGAAGAGGAGGAAAAGGAGAAAGAATAAGAAGAAGAGGAGGAGGAGGAAGAAAAGGAAGAGGAGGAAGAACACGAAGAAGAAGAGGAGGAAGAAAAGGAAGAGGAGGAAAAATAGGAAGAAGAGGAAGAGGAGGAAGAAGAAGAGGAGGAAGAGGAAGAGGAAGATGAAGAGGAAGATGAAGAGGAAGAAGAGAAAGAGGAGGAAGAAGTGGAAGAAGAGGAGGAAGAAGGGGAGGAATAAAAGAAAGAAGAGGAAGAAGAAGAGGAGGAAAGACAAGAAGAGGAGTAAGAAGAAGTAGTAGAAGTGGAAGAAAAAGAAGAAGAATAGGAGGAAGAGAAGGAAGAAGAGGATGAAGAAGAAGAAGAAGAAGAAGAGGAAGAGGAAGAAGAAAAGAAAGAGGAGGAAGAAGAGGAAGAAAAAGAAGAAGAAGAGGAAGAAGAGGAGGAAGAAGAGGAGGAAGAGGAAGAAGAAGAGGAGGAAGAGGAAAAAGAAGAGGAAGAGAATAAAGAAGAGGAATAAGAGGAAGAGAAGGAAGAAGAGGAATAAGAGGAAGAGGAAAAAGAAGAGGAAGAAGAAGAGGAAGAAAAGGAAAAAAAGGAGGAAGAAGAGGAAAAAGAGGAAGAAGACAAGAAGGAAGAAGAAGAAGAGGAAGAAAAAGAAGAAGAGGAAGAAGAAGTAGAAGAGGTAGGAAAATAAGAAGAATAGGAGGAGGAGAAGGAAGAAGAGGAGGAAGAAGAGGAAGAAAAGGAGGAAGAAGAGGAAGATGAGGAATAGGAAGAAGAAGAGGAATAAGAAGAGGAAGAGGAAGAAGAAGAAGAAGAAGAAGAAGATGAAGAGGAGGAAGAGGAAGAACAGGCAGAACAGGAAGAAGAAGAGGAAAAAGAGGAAGAAGAGGAAGAAAATTAAGAAGAATAGGAGGAGGAGAAGGAATAAGAGGAAGAAGAAGAATAAGAAGACGAGGAAGGGGAAAAAGAAGAGGAAGAGGAGGAAGAGGAAGAGTAGGAGGAAGAGGAAGAGGAAGAGGAAGAGGAAGAGGAAGAGGAATAAGAAGACGAATAAGAAGAAGAAGAAGAAGGGGAGGAAGAGGAAGAAGAAGAGGAAGACAAAGATAAGGAGGAAGAGGAAGAAGAAGAGGAAGAGGAAGAAGAAGAGGAAGAAGAGGAAGAAGAGGAGGAAGAAGAGGAAGAAGAGGAAGAAGAGGAAGAAGAGGAATAAGAAGAGGAAGAAGAAGAAGAAAAAGAAGAAGAAGAAGAGGAAGAACAGGAAGAACAAGAAGAAGAAGAGGAGAAAGAAGAACACGAGGAAGAGGACCAAGGAAAGGAAGAAGAAGAGAATGAACAGAAAGAAGAAGAGGAGCAAAATGAGGAGGAGAAGAAGGGGGTAGAGGAAGAAGAAGGGGAAGAGGATGAATAAGAGGAATAATTGGAAGAAGAGGAAGAGGAATAAGAAGAAGAGGAGGAAGAGAAGAAAGAATAGGAAGAAGAGGTAGAGGAGGAAGAAAATGAAGAAAAGGAAGAACAGGAAGAAGAAGAGGAGGAAGAAGAAAAAGAAGAACAGGAACAAGAGGAAGAAGAGGAAGAAGAGGAAGAAGAGGAATAATAAGAAGAAGGGGAATAGGAGGAAGAAAAGGAAGAGGCGGAAGAACACGAAGAAGAATAGGAGGAAGAAATAGAAGAGGAGGAAGAATAGGAAGAGGAGAAATAAGAATAGGAGGAAGTGGAAAAGGAAGAGGAAGAGGAAGATGAGGAAGAAGAGGAAGAGTAGGAAGAAGAGGAAGAAGAGAAAGAGGAGGAAGAACTGGAAAAAGAGGAAGAAGAAAAGGTGGAAGAAGAAGAAGAAGAAGAAGAAGAAAAGGAAGAGGAACAAGTAGAGGAAGAAGAAGAGGAAGAAGTGGAAGAAGAGGAAGAGAAAGAAGAGGAAGAAGAGGAAGAGTAGGAAGAAAGGAAGAAGAAGAGGAGGAAAAAAAGGAAGAAGAAGAGAAGGAAAAAGAAGAAGAGGAAGAGGAAGATGACGAAGAAGAGGAAGAGTAGGAAGAAGAGGAAGAAGAGAAAGAAGTGGAAGAAATGGAGGAAGAAGTGGAAGAAGAGGAAGAGGAGGAAGAGGAAGAAGTGGAGGAACTATAGGAGGAAGAAGAGGAAAAAGAGGTGGAAAAAAAGGAAAAAAGGAAGAAGAGGAAAAAGAAGAGGAGGAAAAAGAAGAAGATGAGTAAGAAGAAGAAGTAGAAGAGGAAGAAAAATAAGAAGACTAGGAGGAGGAGAAGGAAGAAGAGGAAGAAGAAGAATAAGAAGAAGAGGAAGGGGAAGAAGAAGAGGAAGAGGAGGAAAAGGAAGAGTAGGAGGAAGAGGAAGAGGAAGAGGAAGAGGAAGAGGAAAAGGAAGAGGAAGACAAAGAAGAAGAAGAGGAAGGGGAGGAAGAGGAAGAAGAAGAGGAAGACGAAGAGAAGGAGGAAGAGGAAGAAGAAGAGGAAGAGGAAGAGGAAGAAGAGGAA
>JAJOOH010000852.1:7500-45670 GCA_029582605.1 Solanum gracilifrons
GGAAGAAGAAGAAGAAGAAGAGGAGGAGGAGGAAGAACAGGAAGAACAAGAAGAAGAAGAGGAAAAAGAGGACGAAGAGGAAGAGGACGAAGAAAAGGAAGTGGAAGAATAGGAGGAAGAAGTGGAAGAGAAATAAGAAGAAGAGGAGGAAGATGAAGAGAAGGAAGAGGAGAAAGAATAGGAAAATGAGAAAGAAGAGGAATTGCAGGTGGAGGAAGTAGAGGAAGATGAGGAATAAGAGGAAGAAAAAGATGAAGAAGAGGAAGAAGAAGAGGAGGAAAAAGAAGAAGAGGACGAAGAAAAAGAAAAAGAAGAGGAAGAATAGGTAGAAGAGGAGGAAGAAGTAGAGGATGAAGAGGAAGAAGAGGAAGAAGAGGAAGAAGAAAAGTAGGTAGAAGAGGAAGAAGAAGAACATGATGAAGAGGAAGAGGAGGAAGAGAAGGAAGAATAGGATTAAGAGGAAGAAGAAGACGAAGAAGAGGAAAAAGAGGAAGAAGAAGAGGAAGAAGAGGAAGAGGAGGAAGAAGAAGAAGAGGTAGAAAAGGAAGAAAAATAAGAGGAAGAGGAGGAAGAAGAGGAAGAAAAGGACGAAGAGGAGGAAGAAGAGGAGGAAGAATAGAAAGAGGAGGAAGAAGAGGAAGAATAGGAAGTGGTTCATTCATACACATCAAATGGCTCACACTAGCTACTGCCTCATCAATAACATCCTCAGTACACACCACATGAATATCACCTGGGTGTTTCATGGATTTACTAATATTGAATGTTACCTCATCATCATTCACCCGAAACTTCAATTTTCCACTTTCAACATCCACGAATGCTCTCCTAGTTTCCAAGAATGGCCTTTCTAAAATAATGGGGATTTCTGCGTCGATCTCATAATCTAAAATCACAAAATCAGTTGGATAGATGAACTGATCTACCTTTACCAAGATGTCGTAGAGGATCCCCACCAGATGTTTGATTGACCGGTCCGCCATAAGAAGTCTCATGGTGGTTGCTTTTGGTTCTCCCAAACCAAAATGCTTGTATATTGCATAGGACATTAAGTTGATGCTTCCCCCCAAGTCGCACAAGGCTTTCACGAATTGGAGCATGCCAATGGTGCAGGGGATGGTGAATGCCCCGAGGTCTTCTCTCTTTGTGATCATCTCTTTAGTCATAATTGCGCTGCAACTATGGGACACTACAATTATTTCACAGTCCATTTTCCTTTTCTTTGTAGCTAGCTTCTTCATGAACTTGGCATATCCCCGCATTTCCAATAATGCTTCCACCAGCGGAAGGTTTATTGATAGCTTTTGAAATACCGAAAAGAATTTGTTGAACTTCTCATCTTCATTCTTCTTTTTTAATTGTTGGATACATGGTGGAGGTATTTTGGGTAAAGGTTGCATAACTTTTGGAATTTGAACCAGTTGTTCCACTTCTTTTTGTGGTTCTTTAGCAAGGTTTTGTTGAATAAGTGATTCTTGTTCCTCTGTGCCTTTACGTTCTTCATGCTTTAGAGTATCTTCATTTCCCATCATATTGCCTATTGCCACCTTTCCAGTACGTGTAACGACAACCAGCCCTCTCTCATCATCTTCTATCTGTGTCTTTGATGTCAACTGAGCTGATAATAGACTCAATTGTCTTTCAAGTATTTTGATGGTATCGGCATGGGAATTTACTTTACTATTCAATGATAACAAGTCATCTTTTATTCCTTTAAACAAATCATCTGACTCCTCAACTTTATTAAGTATGTATGATAATAATTCATTCACATGGGGGCTGCCTGCAGTTCCATTTGATTTTGGGCTTTCACTTGAGAAATTATGGTTCTCCTCCTGATCATATTCCTTTTTCTAGTAATCATCTTGCTCCGCACAATCTTGATGATATCTTATGCGTTCTTCTTCCCTTTGATAATTCCAACCTTAATTTCCACCCTGCTGTTGATGGTGTGGTTGGAAACCCTCCTCATATATTTTGAAGTTCCAACCTTTGTTCTCCCCCGACCTTGAGTAACTGAGAGAAGAACCCTCCTCAACTATAAATACTCCACATGTCCCCTTCATGTGCTCTTGTAGAACTTCCATTTGAGTTAACATCTTCTTGATGTTCTCATCTCTCTCTTTCTCTTTATTAAGTTGTTCTTGCATTAGTTGAAAATGAAATGGAGAGACCTGATCTTCTTGGGTGTACCATGCTCTGTTTATCCTAGTCATTCATCTAGAAGAAACAAAGCTACCTCAAATGGTTGTAACATTATTCCTCCTCGTACCAATTGATCAGCTACACCTTTATTAATCGAAACTAGACTCCGGTAGAAATATTGAAGTAATAAATCATTTGGTAGCCCATGAGTTGGGCATTTAAGTAGGACATTCTTGAATCTCACCCACGTTTCATTAATTAGTTCTCCCTCCCGGGTCTTGAAACTTTGAATTTCGTCTCTAAGTTTCATCATCCTTGATGAAGGAAAGAATATTGTGTTAAATTCTACAAGTAGCTCCTCCCATGACCTGATGGAATTTTTTGGAAACTCGGCTTACCATTTATTAGCTTCTCCTATAAATAATCGCATCCGAATTGACTTTTTAGACACATTTTTGAATAAAAAGATTCTCCAAATCTAAGTAAAATTTCTAACATGTTCATGCGGCTCTTCATGATCTAACCCCCCATATAGTCCCCTCATTTGGAGAAGATGAAAAGTCGTGCTCGTGACTTCAAACCTCGGATTTTCATCAGTATGTGGGATGCAAATTGCACCCATCCCATCCGACATAGCTGGGTTGTAGACACTATTAATGTCATCTATACCCTCTGGATGACCTATTTGGCTGTCATTCATCTCTTCCTCACTCATGTTCACTTCTACGCGATCCATCCAATGGCTACACAAATCAGCCAAAACTACTTCAACTACATCCAATGAATTTGAGAGTGTCAAATCTTCAATCAAAGAATTCTAAGTAATGCTACTCCCTGGCAGTAGCGCCATTTTGATTAACGTATCAGGTGTCATTTCATCCATTACGAAATGCCAAAGAACGTTCTTCAGTATAATAACCAAACTATGTGAGTTGGGGTCGGTCCCATAGGGAGTGGTTCTTCGTTCGAATCACTTTAATGTAAGTACAATGACAGTCTCTTCAATCAGACATTTCTTGCATAATTAATTTTATTTTTTTTGGTAAAATTAGAGCTTTCATTTATAACCAAAAACATGTACAATTTGAGTTCCAGCAGCCTGGACAGGCTGCTCCTATAAACAACCAGCTAATTCACTAACATTTACAAGAAAAACAAGAATCTTATGAAATTCAACTAGGATATTGTGTTACTCTCTGCAAACACTCCCTCCATGCTATACTAGTTCTTCCTCTTATATGTATGTGTATCACTATATCCTTAATGATCACTTCAAAGAGGAAAGGCTTTTGTTTAAATTGAATGAAATTTGTAGCTTGCCACACCTTATGCACAGTCATTGCAAATAGACAGCTACTTATATCAGCTTGACCTCCTCGTCTTCTAGCAACTTGGCTTATCCACTTCACCTCATTTTCCCAGTCTTGTATTTGTCTGTTATACCCCATTCATTATAGCAACCTTCTCCATATCTTCCTAGTCACATCACATTCAAAGAATAATGTGAGAATGTTTCTAGGTGTTGCCCATAGAAGGCACAATCAGGGGGAACATTAATACCAAACTTTTGCAATCTCTCAACTGTAGCCAAACGTCTCTGTATAGCCATCCACAAGATAAACTTGTATCTAGGATGTATCTTTGGATGCAGAACAAGATGTTTCCAAGTCACTTTGGGATGAACAGGCAATAAGTTGACATACATTTTATGGATTGAAAATTTCGTCCCTGCTGTACATTTCCCAGTTGTTGATGTATTGTTCCATGGCTTTGTAGTCGAGTGATCAATTATTGTCTAGATTCCAATACCTTTCTCACCACCCTGGAAGCTGTATTAGGGATTTGGACTTGGGTAATATCAGCCTTCTTGATATAATAACTGTGCACCCATTGAACCCAAACACAATCCTTTTTCCTGTTAATATCCCATAGTAGCTTTAGAGTTGCAACAACGTTCCAAAGGCATAGATTCACTATATTTAGTCAACCTGCAGCCCCTGGCAGGCCCACATTAGAGTAAGCCACCAAAGCTTTCATAGAAAGTGTCACTGCACCTGTCCATAAGAATGATCTGCAAATTTGCTCAATTGTCTTCATGAACTTCTTAGGAATGAGGAAAATCTGAACCCAATAAGCTTGAACTCCAAACAACACTGCATTTATTAGTTGCATTCTACCAGGATATGATAATAACTTGGCAGACCAACAAGTAATTTTAGATGTTATCTTCTCAATGAGGGGCAAATAAGCAGCAACAATAAATTTCTCTGAAGAGAGAGGTACACCAAGGTACCTGAAAGGTAGAGTTCCCACATTGAACCCCAATGTTTCTACAATGTCTTTCTTTGTTTGATCACTTACTCCAGTAATATATATGGAACTTTTATCAGTATTAGCTTGTAATCCAGATGCCTTGGAAAAATTCATGAAGGAATCATACATTAATTTGGTAGACACAATGTCAGCCCTGTAATACATCAACAGATCATTAGCAAAACAAATGTATATGTTGTTTAGCTTTTCACATCTAGGATGATAGTTGAAATTCCCATTTAGAGCCAGTTGGTTAAGCTCTCTTCCCAGGTATTCCATAGCCAAGAAAAAGAGATAAGGGGACATAGGATCCCCTTGTCTAATGCCCCTTTGTGCTGGAATAGGGGCCGTGAGTCCACCATTCATTAACAAGGAATAAGAGACAGTAGACACACAGGTTATATTCTAGTGCACAAATTTAGCAGGAAATCCCAAATCACTCAGTAACTTCGCTAAAAATGCCTATTCTAAAGTGTCATAAGCCTTTGTCAGGTCCACTTTGAGCACACTTCTAGGGCATATCAACTTCCTATTATAAATTTTGAATATTTCATGGCTGACCGTGATGTTATCCACTATACTTCTTCCTTGAACAAATGTTGATTGAGCTTTACTCACCAACCTTGAAATCACTAACTTCATTCTCCTTGTAAGTACTTCGTAAATTATTTTTTATAAAGTGGTGCAGTAAGCTATAGGCCTGTAATCTTTCACTTTTGTACATGCTGGAATTTTAGGAATCAGTGTTACAACTGTGATATTTATAGCAGGATACAGATTGCCAGTCTGAAAAAAGTGCTTAACAACAACAATAACATCATTTTGGACCACACCATAGTCTTGGTGAAAAATTCAATTGGATATCTATCAACACCTGGAGCTTTAGCTTTGGGCATCTCTTTAATAGCCTCCAAAATATCTTCTATGGTGACCTCTTTAATAAGGTCTCTCTGTTGTGCTTTGATAAGGCATTCTCCATATATAACCACCTTAGTATTTAGACATGTCAATGACGATGCTCTAGTCCCCATCAACCCCTTGAAAACAGAAAGAAACTCATCCTCAATTAGATTAGGTTCTGTCAGCTTGTTTCCTGCTTCATTTTATATGGATGAGATGGCATTGGAGGTGGTCCTAATCCTCCACTGAGCATGAAAGTATTTGGTATTGGAGTCCCCATGATCTATCCACGTTGCCCTAGCTTTTTGTCTTAATACAAGCTCCTCAATATTACTCCACTTCTCAATATCAATTAAGATTTTCTTCTCCTGGTCTATGATACTTTGATCCAAGTTACTTGTTTGCAGGTTTGTTTGTAAGATATCTAGTTGTTCCCTCAACATATTTAACTTTTGTTTATACGAGGCCATATATGCATTCATCCCTTTGCTTTACTATTTGAATTTCCTAAGTTTCTTCCATATTTGCTTCATTTTAAACTCCCTAGTACTTTCACCCCAAGACTTATTCAAAGTTGCAGCAAAATCATGATGTTCCATCACATTAGTATAGAATCTAAAGACTCTAGGATGAATGTTATGATGCTGTCTACACTTAATCATTATTGGGGAGTGTTCATTTACTGAAGGACTAAAAAAAATCAGCTTCCACATGACCAAATTGTTGTTACCACTGCATATTCCCAAAAGCCTAATCAATTTTACTGTAGACCCTTTTATCAGTTGCCTGTTTGTTGCATCAAGTATAATGCCACCCAGTAGCTCTAATATTTGTTAGTTGCAGATGATCTATTGAATTATGAAACCCTTGTGTCTCATGCTGCGTAACAAGGGATCCCAATCTATCTTCTAAGATCAAGACACTGTTACAGTCTTCACATTCCCTTACTCTTAAGCTTTCCAAACTCACACCCACATTATATTTTCCCCTAATTTTTCTTTATTTTCACTTTCTAGTCATCATTTTTGTGTTTAAAATTTGATTATTTGCCGCCTACCTTTACAACTGCTCGTATTTGGCTTCTAAGGTTGGTTTTCCGAATCCCAAATTTATAGTTAGCAATTTTTACTCATATTCAATGATTTTTATCTTAGTGTTATGTGTTTGGCCTCCCTAATCATAATTGTGTATGTGGTTGTCTGTTTTAATTCGAATATCATGCCTATAATACATTTATTGTTGATTTCTCAAATTTTTGTGCCTTAAAATTGACTAAAATTGTAGGTTGAGCTTAAATGTTGTTGGGTCTAGTTGGGAGAAGTCTAACTAACCCACATTTGTGCAAAATGATGTTATTTTCCCAATGATGGAGTGGTTGACATCATTCTTAAGGGCAAAATTCGTCAAATGGTCAGATTTGGCCAAACCAAAAGAATTCTGAGTATCCCGGGGGCATGGGTGTAATAGCTATAGGTCTAATTAAATGGGTGCATTTTTTTATTTTGTCTTTGGGGGCTGCAAGGTTGAATTTTGATGTTGGGTTGACAGTAGGCACGTTGCGGCGTTTGGCGAGCTTAGTCGAGCTCGCCGAACCAAATCCCCCTTATCCCCTTTAATTTTTTGCTAATTCTTAAGTTTGGGTTCCGTAACATTCAGCAAGAAGCCTGAGTTCATCGAGTGCACTCGATGACTCACCGAAATCCCTTCTTAATCGGCCTTTTTTCTCCCATAACCCCTAAAATGTACCGTAACTTTCGGCGGGCTAGTCCCTACTCGCCGAATGTTATCGGTGATTCATCAAAAGGCCCTTCCCATCGCCAACATGCCAATTTTTCTTGGGAAATTATGAGCCAATCTTTTCAGCGAGCCAGATTTGGTTCGCCAAAGATATTCGGCGGCACACAGACCGGATCGGCGAGTCTGTCTGCAATCATTTTTTCTATGCATTTGCTTGAACTTCTCCTAATTCTTTTTTTATGCTTTTGCAGATATGGCTAGAATCAACCAAGACATGTTGCCCAGTAAAAGAGCACGGGGAATTGTTATATATTAAGGAGGATCCAACCCTCCTAAAAAGGAAAGGACAGAGCCTCCAAAGAGAGGCAAGGGCAAAGGCAAGAGGCCTACATTTGAGGTTCTGGAGCACAAATCCGGCAGTGAGGGAGTAGCCTTTAACTCCTGAGCTACATTATCTGAGCTGGAAGATGACCAATCTTTATAGTCTCGAAGAGTAGAGATCCATTCTAGATCTTGTCCAGACTCAGCTAGAGTCCTAGTAGCCTCCACTCCAGCAGATACAATGCCAGCTCCGGCACCTTCTGTATCTCCAGTATCACCAGTGGTTCCTCCTCCCCGACTACTTAATAGGTTGAAAGTCGATGGGTTGCGGACGATCCTTGACAAAAGCTACTATCCATAGAGCGTTTAGTGGACATATACTCCGTAGTGAGGGTCACCTTTACTTCCACTGGTTCGAGCAGTTCACCTGGCCCCTAGGCCCCTATATTCCTACATAGGTCTGGGAGTTTCATACAGCATACAGAGAGTTTGTGCCTAAGGGGAAGACGAAGGCCAGTGCCTTTAGACCGGTGAAGTCGGTCATAGTTTGGGGAAAGCAAGTCGGGTGCTGTAGTGATTACATTAACACTATACTTTACAGGGCTCTAGATGCTACACTGGCTTATGAGGGGTTGCCTACTACTCAGTCCCTGGATGACTTGAAGGTATGGCTTGCACCACTGATTTCTAATACCACACCGAGATGGATCGAGGTAGTACCCCCATTGAGAAGAAGGACTTGAATATTGGTGCTTGTTTCTGGTTTGACATTATCAGCAGCACCATCATGCCATTCCAAAACGAGTCCATCCTCCGCTACCTTAAAGCGACCTACCTTGGGATGATAATGGTACGGACGAGCATTGGCATATGACTCATTATAAAGCAAGAGATCGCCATGAGGGCCAAACAACATTAGACGTCCCTACCTTTCTGGTTCGGGATCAAGGAGGTATGTCGGCATGTTAGAGTTTCTTGGGACGCGACGAGAGATATTGGGGTCACTCTTTCCTCTTCCACAGATATCTGTTGTATAGAGACCGAGTACACTCGAGAGAAGGCCAACAAGAGGAGAGCATCATCGGTGAATACATCTCCGGAGGTGCACATTGACTTTACACATGAAGAGGCATATTTGCCTACTCCGACCTCCGGGCCTTCAGGTATATCTTCTCCCACTTCTTCATCCGAGGCTCTCGGTACCTCTTCTGTAGCCCAGCCCAATATGATTACTCAGGCTATGATCCTGAAGATAGCAAACCTGACCCATTCAACTAATATAAAGGCTGCCCGACTAGAGGTTGCAGTACCATGGATGATCGAGAGTGCGATCATTGCCGCACTGAACCCCTATTCGGAAATCTATTGATGATTTAACTATGATAATTGCAACCTGTGAGAGTAGACATGGGGATTCTCCTGAAGTGATGGCTTTGAAAGTCGAGGTTGCAGATTTGAGGAAGGACGTTGACTACTTGAAGTACACAAACTTTACTTCTCTATTCGAGACAGCTGATGGTGTTGATGCCCCAAAGATTTTTTAGATTCCTTTGGCCACCACTGGAGATATACATCGGTATGATATGGCTTGAGTCGGAGGCAGAGACCGACAAGGAACATATAGATTTGAAAGATGTTGAGGTTTATGATTATATGGCTGACCTTGAGGATGCGATGTTCGAGACTACACACCAGACATCTTTGAGAGACACCACCATGGGTGGGTCTAGTGGAGCCGATACTTCTAAGGTGACTCTAGGCACTGATGCCCATGATCAGACTGTTGTTGCACCAGGCACTGATTCCCCGACAGATTGAGAGACTGTGTAGATAGGACTTTTCTTTACCTCCCTCTCTGTCCCTTTTTATTGATTTTTGTATATTTTTCTTGCATTTGAGGACAAATAGCTTTTTGTTTGTGGTGGGGTGAGGTTTCCATGCCTACTTATTATTTTGATGATATTTTCTATATATATATATTGGTTTTGTGACACATTTTGTGTTTTGACACTGCTTTTGTGGATGTTTGAGCTTCTGGCTCCTCGTTGCAATTGTACATGATTTTTGGACCCTTCCGAAATATTTTGTGCCACCTCTTGATTGTACTTGAATGTGGTTGTTCTCTTGCAAATTAGAGTATCGGTCTTGATAAATATCGATGACTTGAATAGTGCTGATAATCGAACAAAAATGAATTTGCGGCTATGATGAGGCCAAATGAAGTTGCATAGGCAATATGTGAACTTTTTGCATCTTGTTGTGACTTGACGATTATCAAATTTAATCTCTTGTGATGAACATTTCACACTAGAGAAAGTGTGGTGTCTTGTTTGACATTGGTATCAATGCCTTGTGGGATTATCTTACCGTGAACCATGTGTAATGACACCTAGAATTTTCCCCGTTGGTCCGGTTGACTAAGTGATGCAATTTGTTGAAATGAGCTTAGGCAACAATTTTAAAAGGTGAAACAATTTGACATTATACCTCTTTTGTAGCCTACCTTGTGAGTGTGTGAACTTCGCTTGAACACCTTTTGAACCTTAGGCTTTCCTTGGAAGCAACTTGATGAAATTGTGACCTTTCTCTATCTCTTCACCCTTAATCCTTATGAGATGTGGTTTGTTTAAATAGCCAACTTAGGTCAATGGCCTAAGTTGGGGTGTGGTGAAAAAAGAGAGTGAATCAAGAAATGTGAAGAAATTCCCCTCTACCCATGGTTTTGAAAAAAAAATGGAACCCCTCCACAAAAAAGAAGAAGAAGAAGACAGAAAAATAAAAAAAAATTAAAAGGTGTTGAAATAAAGTTGCAAAAATAAATGGGGTGTCCAAAGTTTCATGGAAAATGAATAATGGGGTGACTTTTGAGCATGACTGAGAATGATGAAGAAAAGGAAAGAAAATGTTGTTCATACCGGATTTTATGAAGATAGCAGCTACTGAGCCAAAATGACCATACATTTACACTCTGCCCCGTTATAAGCCTTAAAAAGATCTTTTTCATCTTGAGTGGGTTGAAGCGAGTGTTGATTGGAATATAAGGGCAAACCTATAGGTGAACTCATCATGTGTTCATCTTTGTGAGCGTGAGAGTTGTTCTTTATTCTGGAACTATAAATTGCTAAACCATTGTGTGTGAATATGGAATCATTCTTTGTGTGAGGGCATTTGAGTACCGTTGTCGAGCTTGAACATGCATTTGAAGCAAGTACTGTGAACTTGAGAATCTTTGGTAATGGTGAGTCACAACTTGAACCATCGAGTGCACAATTGATCCTTGCATGAGTGAGTTGAGTTTTGTTGTGTGCATTCTTAATTGAGTCTTGTGTAGCACTGTTTGAGATATCCTGTTTGAACTACTAAACTTGAGTTTTACTTGAGGAAGAGCAAAAGTTTAAGTTGGGGGTGTTGATGAATCCACAATTTGGACTCATTTAGGGCTTTCTGTGGATAGATTTAGTGTCCTCAAATGCTCATTTTGTGCCAATAACTGATGTAAAATCCTTGATTTCTAGGTATTTGGATTGAGGAACAAATCATGGACACTAATTTGAAAAAAGGAAGGAAGCGAGGTGAAAGAAGACAGAAATGAAGGCTTGGTGATCGCCAAGTACCTTTGGCGAGTCGCCGAATGGCCACCATCTCGCCCAAAGTTCCACTGTGCCAAACCCTGAACAAGCAAATCAAGTTGGCGAAAGAAAATAGCAGTCGGCGTGCAGTCGCTGTGTCGTCGAGTGGTTCCATGATGTAGTGTTGGATCGCCTAATGTTACAGAACTTGAGGATGCTGAAGGCCAAAGTAAAAAGAAGATGGAACTGACCAAAGGGTGGATCGCCGAGCACGCTTAATGGTCCTTGACAGCATATTTTTGGCGACTATAAATATGTTTTTGAACATTTAGTTTAAAGGAGAATTTTTAGTTTATCATCTTTTATTATCTTTGGAGATTGAACTCTGAGTAGAGAGACTAAGTTGGTCTTTGAAATTGTTTAATTTGGACCTTTGTAAAGACTAAATTAATCTTACCTAGTTGATGGTAATGCAATTTGGTAACAATTTTTATCTTTTTATGACGTTTAGCTAAAACCCCAATTCTTTGGGTGTGATTATGGGCTGATTTAGCTTATGGGTATTGCTGATTGTTAGTTTAAATGTTGTTTAGAAGTGATTTCGATCATTAATTGTGATTAAAATTAAAGGATTGTAGTTGCAAATGCAGTTCTACCTTCGTGTTTTTGGCTTCCTCGAGATAGAGGTTTTAAAACCAAGATTATTGATTAAAGGCCTATGGGTATTAGGTTGTCATGGGTTCAGCTCGAGAGAGTGAATCCTAAACCCTTTTCCACACATTTAGCTCGAGAGAGTGAATGCACTAAGGCGTAGGATTTTCTTATTTTCTTGCTTGTTGGTGTTCTAGAGAAACCAACTTGATTAGGGGTAAATTGTTCAAGAGAAAGTTTACCTTCTCTATAGTCTAGCCTATTCACTAATTTACAAATATTTACTAACCGTTGCAATTACCCATTTGTCTATATTAGTCTATAATTGAATCACATCCCAAGAACCCGTCTCATTATTGTTATTCCTTATTATTTGCTGATGTTGTAGTTGATAATTTCAAACCAAAACCCCATGTTATTTGACATTCGTGCCACCCCCTGATTTGAAGTATGTTTTTATTCGATAATGTCTATTACTATAATTGACTTGAACATATTCGTACTTGCCTATTGAATGTTAAACACGTACCACTCCATGTGGGATTCGACCCCAACTAAGTTAGTTGGGTTATTTACTGACTAACAAACGTTGACGCTTAAAATCAAATATATTGTCTTTAATAATGTTAATCCAAATCAGAACCCTTCCGGATGAAGGCCCCGGTATGTTAATAGTTCCTTATAGTTGTGAATGTTTTATTAAGGTCCCTATGTTATTTTCGTGTTAGCCTAAGTATGGGTTTACTCCCAAGGGGGAGATGGTATGGTTAGAAACTAAGGTTGTTGAGAATTTCGATATCCTTATCTCTTTCTTCTATTCCTATTCAAGCCTAAGACAAAGAGTCCCTTATGGCTTGTTTCATGTTTTTGGAGTCATGTGTGATTATGTGTTTCCATGGTCTCCTTATGTTATGCATGCTTTTGATGAATTCATGTTTAATGAGAAAATGAGTTTTCATGATTTTTATTCCTCATGTTGATGTGCATTTAGTACAAGTTTCCTATATGCTTCATGAGATGACTTGTTGAACATATTTAGATGTACTTTTAAGAATAATTGCATAAATTGCTTTATGATGTTATTATGAGCATGATTTGAGTTGGAAAAGGTAATTCCTCTAATGAAATGAGAAATGTTGAAGTTTTCATGCATAATGGGTTTGTAAATGTAGTTCCCACTTCCTTGTGTTGCATTGAGTATGTTTGAGATAGAGTTGATGTGTCCTCCTAGTTTTGTGTATTGTTATGATGTTTCATGCATGATGTGCTGCTATTCTTGAGTCTTTATTTTCATAAAGTGTTTAAATTTTCATTCGAGGACAAATGTTTCCAAGAGGAAGATAATGTAACAGCTCGCAAAAACTATTAGGTTAAACTAGAGCCTTACGAGTGTGTTGTTGAGTTTGATGTGGGGTCTAATGTTTTAAAATTAGTTCCCAAGCTTAAGTTGAGGGGTTCAGGTGTTAAAAAACAAGGTACGACTCCCCAAGGACAAGCCAAGGGCCCTTGAGGATGACCCTAAAGTTTAACCCCAAGTTTGCCCCCCAAAGAACCAAAAGATGACAAAATTTTAGAGACCTATGGATGGGACCTACTGGGCGTAGGTCCGTCCAAACCACGTGGAACCAATCCGTAGCTCAAGGCCCTAAGATGTCAAGTTATAGACCTCACCCACGGACCTGCAGGACGGGGATTGAATCCACTCATGGTCTGTGGGTCAACGGCGTGACTCACACCTATAGAATCTGCCCAATCTCGGCAAGGCTTAGACATTTTAGGTAATTCCAAAATAATTAGTTAATGAAGGGGGGCGGTATATATTGTTTAATTTCTCTTATTTAAGGGTTTTTAATACTTCACCTGTAGAGACCCTTTCGGAGGGATACTACCCCTTAACGAGAAACCTATTTTCATACTTGCAACATTTAAAAGAGATTAACGAAGGGCATATTGATTTTAATCTAGTAGAGGGATTAGGTTCATAACGAATAATTTAGTTAAGGATATGCATCTTTCCCATTCAAAAATTTATTTGATGTTAAAATTGACATGGTGCGAAATTTAACTTATGATGGAAAAACCCTCCCAGAATAATTTAAGCAAATAACTGGCTAGTTTTTTATGCATATATTATCCTCACACTTAAGAATGAGATAACAAGATTATTACCAACATCTGAGTACCGAAATCAGCCGATTCATGCCTCACACAAACATTCAAAAGTAATAGTAAATTTCGTATATTACAAGACTTGGGTTTACACACCCCAAAAGAAAAAAAACATATAGACATATTTATATTACAATCCATGGTGACATGATCAAATTAGTCCATAAATTTCATTTAAATATACAACACATAGATCATGCACAAGTCCCAAGGTTTATACAAAATATAGATGCCTATATGCAAATATGATCTTCCTTAAGGCTCTCAAAATCTCCAACTCCCATGGCCAGCTTGATACATCCTCTCGAACATTCCCTTCGATAGAAACAACTATCGCTAAGCATATGGTTTAGTGGTGCCAAAATTGTACGTTCGGAGCCCTCAGATTCACCAAGTTACCTTCCTCAAGTCATGGGCAGCATAAGTGAACATAATAAATAAATCAAGTAAACAATACGTAAAAAGTACCAAGTTCGATATTTAAAGATCCAAATGTCAATAACGCTCATAGCACCATTTTCTAAGAGATTTAACAACAAG
Source organism: Solanum gracilifrons (assembly GCA_029582605.1). Classification (NCBI taxonomy): domain Eukaryota; kingdom Viridiplantae; phylum Streptophyta; class Magnoliopsida; order Solanales; family Solanaceae; genus Solanum; species Solanum gracilifrons. Next base: position 21,846 of record JAJOOH010000852.1, read on the forward strand.
GCTCGCCCAATATATACATCATGTCGTCACACCAACCACAAGCAGGTATGAAGAAGGGCTGACACCCTGTATCAAGAAGGGTCAAAGCCCAATAATCAAGAGAACCAATAACCATATTAAAAATGGCTTTATCGTTCGTACTTAAAATGGACAACTTTCATTCTTTAGACAGACTAAACATTCAGAGTCAAGATGGCAAATGATTCGAATCAAGAGGCATTCCAATAGTGACAAAGTCACAGCCACATGAAGGACAAGGTCCCAACAAGAGTACCAAGTGATCAAACAATCCGTACAAGTGGGCAAGTTACACAAGCGTCTTTAATGTCTTAAAGGATACCAACACGACAATGCAAAGTGACAAGGGGAAACGAAGGTACCAAGATAAACTTTCGGATATACCAGTAGGTAAAAAGAGTTCAAGTACAAGTTTTATACACAAACCTCAGTGCTTCAGCAAAGAAACAATCCAACACAATTTCGCAAGTTTAATCCGTAGACCAACCAACGTTTCAAGGTCCTCAACTTGTTCACGAGTATGAACAACCTTAAAAATACAATTAAATAACTTCTTTAATTTCTAGCAGCTCAATAATGTTTATGTAAAATAGGATTATCATCAAAAGTAAGGTTACCTTGTACAAATACTACTATGCTCGCAAAACAAAAATTCTGGGCAGCCTAGTACCTCTTGTCGCAACTTATATTTGAAAAGGAAAACGACAAAAATGGAGTGTATACTCTTCATGAAAGATGTAGGTACATCTCTTAAGGTTGCAAAAAATCAATAATAATCGAATAATATATTTTAAACGAAGAGATATCATCAAAACACTAACAGTTGATAATACATGATTTCTAATTCCGAAATCTGGATGGAACTTCACCTATGTTGCGTCCCATATTTTGAATCCATAACAGCTAAATTAGAGTTTTACATAAACATAATAGTTGTAGGTCTACGAATTAGCTTCCCAAATCATATTTATTCACTGTACACTAAGTTCTATAGAAAGTGATATCCATAAAATACCAAACACTACCCAGCTCAAAAACAGATTTCGTCACTTACCAAAAAGAAGAGCGTGTCTCGAATTCCAGCCAAAAGGGCCAAGTTTTTCTTTTGTTATTTTGAAGAACAATTTTTTAGATAATGTTCTAAGGTTCTTATACATCAGGTGAGACGAATTTTACTGCAAGAGGTGTCAAAATATAGTCTCTACAGTGAGGCTAGTCACATGTGCAACTGTCACTAAAAGGGCTGCCCAAATAAAAGTAGGGTGCCCAAAAAGCATACACATAAACCTATATGTATATACCTATTACTAACACTTTCAATTTGTATGTAATTCTAATTAAAAAATTACGTAAATACCCCCATATAATGCCTTAAATTACGATCACAATTATCCTAAGCAAGGTTGCAAATATCTCAAAATTTCAAGTTTACAAAATGGGAATAAAACATATTCTAGTAATTAAGCAATGATATATCGACATGCAAATGTTGGTCTAGTATTTAGGGGTGTTGCATCACCCCTTTACAATTCATTATTCCCAAACCTTAAAAATAATATAGAATCCATTTCCTCTCCAAATAAATCTCTCTCTAGAAACATCCTTTGGAGAAGAAGAAGTGAAGGTTTAGAGCTCAAGAGTTCAGCTTTATCACTCAATTTCGTGGAGAATCTTCACTCAAGGTATGGTAGTTTTCATCTATGGGTATCTTTCACCCATAGAGTCCCTTCAAAACATGATTTCAAAGCTTCCAAATTCCCCCAAAAGTAAGGGTTTCAATCTAAGTCACGGGTTCACCTTCAAAATGTTTTAACTGATTGTTTTATGATGAATTATGATTAAATTGAGGAATTTAAGTTGATTTATGATGAAATCACCCCATGAACCATGAATCCCCCAAAATACTAAATTGTGATTTTATGATGTGGGTTGATTCACGATGGAAGCATATTAATTTATTATGTTTATATTGATTGAGTTATTGAAGCATGATATTCCCCTTATCAAATGTATTATTCTAGATGTTTGGGTTGAGATTGATTCATAGCCTTGAAGGGTAATTTATGAAGAATTGATGTATAATCATGATGCTTTGTATATGCTTTTTTACTTCAATGAAAGTAATGTGATTATAATTACAATGAAATTGTGTTATTATTGAAAGGTTATTCTCAATTATAAACTTGTGAATGATGATGATCGAATGTGAAAGGTTTCTTCAATGTAATGTTACATCTTGAATTGGTAGGCTAAGGGTATCCTATTCTTGTGTAAATAAAAGTGATCTTGATTAAAGTACCTTGAATTGATAGTCTTAGGGAATCCTCTTCTTGTTTAAATAATGTATCTTGACTTAATGAACATTGAATCGGTAGACCTAATGGTGGTAACCCTTTCGTGTAATGAATAATGAACCTTGAATCGGTAGACCTAATGGTGGTAGCCCTTTCATAAATGATTAATGAAGTATTATAAGGCTATTTATTGAACCGGTAGACCTAATGGTGGTAGCCCTTCATGATGTGTCTATGAACTACTAATATAATTATGAACCTTCTATCGGTAGACCAAATGGTTGTGGCCCTTTCTTGAGGATTCAATGAGATATCCTAATAATGTACCTTGAATCAATAGACCTATTAGTGGTGGCCGTTTCATGTGTAAATGTACTTTGAGTCGGTAGACCTAATGGTGGGAGTCCTCTCAAGTATAATAATGTTAATGAGAATGAACTACTCTATGGGAATGCAATCTTTGTATCGAGTGGATATTGTAAGAAGGAAGTTCTCCCTACATTAGGTCAGGTTTCAATGAATATCTTTCTTATCCCATAACTATGTGCTCATATAGATTATTAGCTATTGGAACTACCTAAGCTAAAATGTTACCAGTCCTACCTTAGGAAAGTAGACCAACCCTTTACGGTGTGGGATAGACACTGGATTCCATGTTAAGGTCGCATGGTCTATGTCAGTTAATGCTTATTCCCATCATGTGAGATACGTACTATGGTTACTCAAGAGGTTCTATAAGTGTGGGTGGTATTATGGGATGCCATACAAGCATTGCATGAGTAGGCTTTGAGAGGGCTATAGTGTGATTCTCCAATGTCTTAATGTCTAATGAAATGAATGTTCTCCAAATGAAGTTAATGACAATGTTGACTTAAATGCTTAACGAAATGATGAATGCTTTACTTGGAAATGTTATTATAAGTTACTTTCCTTGTCATGACTTACTAAATGTGAATGTTCCTTATGCATGAATATTGACTAAGATGAGTATGAAGAATGGCAAGTTCATCTATTGTGGCCTCAAAGTGGTACTTAGTATGAATGGTAGTATGGGATGTCATTCTTACATTGCACAAGTATAGCTTAGGGTTACTCAAGCTGATGGTTCTAATGTGTTGTAATGACTTATATGATGATTATACTTGTTTCTTATACATGTTATACTAAAGTTCATGATGTTTTCTCAAAATTCGCATATAGCATGTTTTTCAACCAAAATGTCTTTTTTAAGCATGATTTTTTCATGGCTATCATACTTAGTACATTTTTGTGTGCTAACTCATATCTCTTCTATTTTTCTGCAAAGTGAAGGGTTTGGAGACTTGAGTTCTATTCTTGGAAGATGGGTTTCTAAGGAGCAAGGAGTTGAAGATTTTGTGAGTCCTCGCAGTTTTGAGGACAAACCCACTATCCCCTTTTGGTCTTTCCTTTATGTTTTAGACTCTTGTAAGGGTCGTGTCCCTAAGATTGTATTCAAGTGTTATAGACGGTTTGAGACATAGTGTTGTAGACTTCCGTTGTTTATTTTAAAATGATGTTTTTGATTATATGGTTTTAAAGTTTTTAAATTCCGCACTATTTCTTATTTTCTTATGTTATGAATGCTATGAGGCGTGTATGAGGTTTTTCAGAGTCTTGTACGCCATGTCACGTCCGGGGTGTAGGCTCAGGTCGTGACAAACATGGTACCAGAGCACAAGATTTTAGGATAGTTTTAGGATGTCTCAAACAACATCTAGTAGTGTCTTGTTCATTGTATGAAGCGTGCCACATTTATGAATAGGAGGCTATTGGATGTTAGGAAGATCTCACTTCTTCATTCTGCAGGTCGTTCCAAATAGTTTAACTCTATAAGGTCTCTATCCTAGTTCATATCCGATGGTTTTTAGGATATGACCACTTAAAGGGCTGATTCTACAAGGATCAAGGGAGAAAAAGGTTATTAGTAATGTTAATTATGGCTACGTGACTAGATGAATCTTGATATGATAGAATTAGATGATGTCCTTTGGTATAAAGGGTTGCTTTATGGTTATGTGTTTTGTTGGAGTATTTGATGAATACTGGTTTTTAAGAAAAGCCTAGATGTGTTGAGAGAGTAGGCTCCTCTAAGGAGGGTAGAAATGTAATTCACCTTGGTTTAGAATCATCTTGCGTAATGAGTGTGAAGGTTTAGTGATGACTTTCTCTGACCTTAGAATTTAAAGAAGTGATGCTTAAAAGAGTTTGTATAGGCTTGCTGCCAAGGGGGAGATAATGTGCTTAGATAGAAAAGTTGATGAGTGATCTTGATTTTCATGATTTAGGTTGAGAATTCTCACCTTGAGTGGTGTTGGTAAGGTTATTTCTGAGCAAGAGTTGTTTAGTGGGAACCTCCCTAGTTTAGAAGTACCGGTTGAGAACTTAGACCGACAAGTTAAGAAATGGAAGAGTACAAAAGTTCCTTCCATGAAATTGTTGAGTAGTGATATCCTAGTAAGGGTTTTACTAAAGGATGCTACTAGAATTGACAAAGGATCCCTTCTGGATGAAGGCCCCGGTATGTTGATAGTTTCTTATAGTTGTGAATGTTTATTAAGGTCCCTATGTTATTTTCATGTTTGCCTAAGTATGGGTTTACTCCCAAGGGGGAGATGGTATGGTTAGAAAGTAAGGTTGTTGAGAGTACTGATATCCTTATCTCTTTCTTCTATTTCTATTCAACCCTAAGACAAAGAGTTCCTTATGGCTTGTTTCATTTTTTGGAGTCATGTGTGATTATGTGTTTCCATGGTCTCCTTATGTTATGCATGATTTTAATAAATTCCTGTTTAATGAGAAAACAAGTTTTCATGATTTTTATTCCTCATGTTGATGTGCATTTAGTATGAGTTTCCTATATACTTCATGAGATGATTTATTGAACATGCTTAAATGTGCTTTTGATAATAATTGATTAAATTACTTTATGATCTTATTATGAGCATGATTTGAGTTAGAGAAGGTAATTCCTCCAATGAAATGTGAAATGTTGAAGTTTTCATGCATAATGGGTTTGTAGATGTAGTTCCCACTTCCTTATGCTGCATTGAGTATGTTTGAGATGGAGTTGATGTTTCCTCCTATTTTTGTGCATTGTTATAATCTTTCATGCATGATGGGATGCTAGTCTTGAGTCTTTAATTTTGTAAAGTGTTTAAAGTGTCATTCGAGGACAAAAGTTCCGAAGGGGGAGATAATGTAACACCTCAGAAACACTAGTTGGTGAAACTAGAGCCTTACGAGTGTGTTGTTGAGTTTGATGTGGGGTTTTATGTTGTAAAATGAGTTTCCAATATTAGGTTGAGGGGTTTAGGGGTTAAATGTTATGGTACGACTCCCCAAGGACCAACCAAGTGTCCTTGAGGAGGTCCCTAAAGCCTAAACCCAAGGCTGCCCCCAAGAACCAAAAGCTACCAAAAATTTAGGGACCTACTGGGTGTAGCTCCATTCACGCCCCGTGGAACCATTCCGTAGGTCAAGGATCCTATATGTTAGGTTTCAAACCCCACCCACTGACCTACAGGATGGACAATGAGTCCACTCACGGTCTGTGGGTCAATGGCGTGACTCACACCTGTAGAATCTGCCCAATCTCGGCAAAGTCTTAGACATTTTAGGTAATTCCAAATTAATAAGTTAATGAAGGGGAGGTTTATATTGTTTTATTTCACTTATTTAAGGCTTTTTAAACTATTAACCACCCCTTCACAATTCATTATTCCCAAACCCCAAAATTAATAGAAACTACCTCCTCTCCAAATAATTCTCTCTCTAGAAACCTCCATTGGAGAAGAAGAAGCCAAGGTTTAGAGATCAAGAGTTCATATTTATCACTCGATTTCATGGAGAATCTTCACTCAAGGTATGGTAGTTTTCATCTATGGTTAGCTTTGACCCATAGAGTCCCTTCCAAACCTGATTTCAAAGCATCCAAATTCCCACAAAAGTTAGGGTTTCAATCTAAGTCAGGGGTTCAACTTTAAAACTTTTTCAATGATTGTTTTACGATGAATTAAGATTGAATTGAGTAATTTAAGTTGATTTATGGTGAAATTACCCCATGAATACATGAATCCCCCAAATTACTAAAATGTGAATTTATGATGTAGGTTGATTGATGATGGAAGCATGATAATTGATTATGTTTATATTGATTTAGTTATTGAATCATGATATTCCCTTTATTTAATGTAGTATTCTATATGTTTGGATTGAGAATGATTCATAACCTTGAAGGGCAATTTAGGAAAAATTGATGTATAATCATGATCCTATGTATATTCTTTGTGATTTCAATGAAAGTAATGTGGTCATGATTACAATGCAATTGTGTTATTATTGAAAGGTTATTCTCATTTATGCACTTGTGAATGATGATGATTGAATGTGAAAGGTTTCTTCAAAGTAATGTTATATCTTTAATTGGTATGCTAATGGCATCCTCTTGTTGTGTAAATAAAAGTGATCTTGGTTGAAGTACCTTGAATAGGTATGCTTAGGGAATCCTCTTCATGTGTAACTAATGTATCTTGAATTAATGAACATTAAATTGGTAGACCTAATTGTGGTAGCCCTTTCATGTAATGAATAATGAACCTTGAATCGGTAGACCAAATGATGGTAGCTCTTTCATAAATAATTAATGTAGTATTCTAAGGCTATATCTTAAACTAGTAGACCTAATGGTGGTAGCTCCTCATGATGAGTCTATGAACTAATAATGTAATGATGAATCTTGAATCGGTAGACCTAATAGTGGTGGCCCTTTCTTGATGATTCAATGAGCTATCCTAATAATGTACATTGAATTGGTAGACCAAATGGTTGTGGCCCTTTCAGGTGTAAATGTACTTTGAGTCGGTAGACATAATGGTGGTAGACTTGTCAAGTATGATAATGTTAATGAGAATGAACTACTCTATGGGAATGCAAGCTTAGTACCGAGTGGATATAGTAAGATGGAAGCTGTCCCTACCTTAGGTCGGGTTTCAATGAACACCTTTCTTATCCTATAACTATGTGCCCACATAAATTATTAGCTAGTGGATTCACCTAAGTTAAAATGTTACCGGTCCTACTTTAGGCAAGTAGACCAACCCTTTACGTTGTGGGATAAACAACGGGTTCCATGTTAAGCTCACATGGTCTATGTCAGTTAATGCTTATTCCCATCATGTGAGATACGTGTTACGGTTATTCAAGAGGTTCTATGAAGTGTGGGTGGTAGTCTGGGATTCCATTCATGCATTGCACGAGCAGGCTTTGAGACGGCTATGGTGTGATTTTCCAATGTCTTAATGTCTAATAAAATGAATGTGCTCTTAATGAAGCTAATGAGAATGTTTACTTAAATGCTTAATGAAATGATGGAAGATTTACTTGGACATGTTATTATGAGTTACTTGTCTTGTCACGACTTACTAAATGTGAATTCTCCATATGCATGAGTATTAACTAAAGATTAGTATGAGGAATGGTAAATTCATCTATGGTGGCCTCAAAGTGGTACTTAGTATGAATGGTAGTATGGGATGCCATTCTTACATTGCACAAGTATAGGTTAGGGTTACTTACGGTGATGGTTCTAATGTGTTGTAATGACTTATATGATGAATATACTTGTATCTTATGTCTCTTATACTAATGTTCATGGTGTTTTCTCGAAATTGGATTATAGAATGGTTTTCAACCAAAATGTCCTTTTTAAGCATGATTTTTGGATGGCTATTATACTTAGTACATTTTTGTGTGCTAACCCATATTTCTTCTATTTTTATACAAAGTGTAACGTTATAAGACTTGAGTTCTATTCTTGGAAGATAGGCTTCTAAGAACCAAGGAGTTGAAGATTTGGTGAGTCCTCATAGTTTCGAGGACAAACTCACTATCCCATTTAGGTCTTTCCTTTATGTTTTACACTTTTGTAAGGGTCGTGTCCCTAAGATTGTTCAAGTTTTATAGATGGTTTGAGACATAGTGTTATAGACTTCCATTGTTTGTTTTTAAATTATGTTTTTGATTGTATGGTTTTCAAGATTTTAAATTCCGCACTATTTCTTATGTTCTTATGTTATAAATGCTATGAGGATTGTATGAGGCTTTTCAGAGTCTTGTACGTCGTTTCACGTCTAGGGTGTAGGCTGGGATCGTGACAATTCACATAATCATGCATCTTTCTCATACTTTTGCCCTTCAAGGACCATAACTTATAATCCATCAACATATTTATAATTACTATGTTAGACATGGATGATAACATACTGTAAGTAGTTCAATTACAAAATGCATAGTTCTATCATATTCTACCTGCATCAATCAATACCCACACTTTTAGATCCAATTTCGGAGAATAGTGGAATTCATGGATTCTTGGGGAATTCATCATAAAATCATATAAAATCATCAATATATCCATAATAAAACATAATTCAATCATTAAAAACGACTTTGAAAGGAATTCATGAGATTGTATTCAAGCCATAACTTTTGCGATTTTTAGGTTCGAAATTGGGTGTTTTGGATAGACTCCATGGATGAATACTATCCATGGATGAAGGACTACCATACCTTGGTGAAGAATTCCAACGAATTTGAGTGAAAACATGATTTGGATGAGTTCTAGAGAGAGTTTTTAGGGGGGAGTTGACTTTGATTTGGGATTTATAAATTGTGATTTGGATGAGTTAATATAGGGACTTAAAAATCTTATATAGTTAGTTTAATTTAGTGTAAAATGACACAACTTAACATTTAATTAAAAAGGAAAATCCCAATACACCCCTAAGTATAACTGTCAAATGGCAGTTCCAAGACCCCATCCACGCCCACCACAGACGGATCGTGGGAGGACCCACGGCTCGTGTTGGCAAACCATGGTAAGGGTTCTGGGGCCTTGACCAACGGCCCTCACCACGAGGTATGGGTCAACCTAATAGTCATGGTTTCCCCTCGTGGGTGGAATGCCAAGGCACTACTTTTTTACCTTTTGAACGGTCCTCCTCAAGGACATATGGTTGGTCCTCGGGGTCGTACCTTGACGTTTTAACCCAAAAACATATATATTGAGTGTCGGGAGTTATTTACGACTCTAACCCTTACGTCAAGCCCTAGTTTAGCCTACTAGTTTCAAGAATGTTACATTATCTCCTCCGTGGAAACATTCATCCTCGAATGATGATCTAGACGGCTTACGGAATTAAAGACTCAAAATTAGCAACCCAATGTGCTTGAAACATAAAAATAATGCACAACTCAAAAGGAGGAAACTTCAACTCCATCTAAAACATAGTCAATGCAACACAAGGGAGTAGGAACTACATCTAACAACCCATTATGCATGAAACTCAATATTTCAAATACTCATAGGAGGAACTACCTTCTCCAACAAAAATCATGCTCAACACAATATCATGGAGCCGATATGCAATTACTCTCAAGAGCATACTAAAGCATGTTCATCAGCTCATCTCATGAAGTTAAATATGCAACTCATACTAAATGCACAACAACATGAGAAACATAAATCATAAAAACTAATTTTGTTACTAAACGTGAATTTCATAAAAAACATGCATAACATAAGGAAATCATGAAAAAGCTCATACCACACACATGACTTCTAAAACACTAAAACTCAAGAGGAACTAATTACCTCAATCTTGAATAGGAGTAGAAGGAAAAATATAAGCATATCGAGACTTCATATCGGCCTCGCCCTCCCAAGTAGCATTCCCAACTAGATGATTCCTCCATAAAACCTTAACGGAAGTTATTTCCTTATTCCTCAATCTCTTGACTTGTCGGTCTAGGATTTCTACTGGAACTTCTTCATATGAAAAAGTTTCGTCAACTCCCAACCCTTCTAGGGGAATAATGGATACCGGATCCCCAATACACTTTTTAAGAATAGAAACATGAAATACTGGGTGAACCAGGCCAACTCATTTGGCAAATCCAACACATAGGCAACTTTTCAAATACGCATAAAAATTTGATATGGGCCTACATACCGGGGACTAAGTTTCCCTTTCTTGCCAAACCTCATCACACCCTTGATAGGTGAGATTTTCAAATAGACCCAATCATTAACTTCAAATTCTAGGTCCCTTCTTCTCACATTTGCATAAGACTTTTGCCTACTTTGAGTCGTTCTCAACCTCTCTCTAATGAGTCAAACTTTCTCAATAGCTTCATCAACAGATTCGGGACCAATAAGAGCAATTTCACCTACCTTAAACCAACAAACCAAAGACCTACATCTCCTACCATACAAGAATTCAAAAGGATCCATATTGATACTTGAGTGGTGAATATTATTGTAGGCAAACTCTATTAATGTCAAGTGGTCATCCCAATTACCTTTGAAATCTACATATGACCTCAACATGTCCTGTGAAGTTTGAATAGTGTATTCCGCTTGACCATCCGTTTGAGAGAGGTAAGTTGTTCTAAGATTAAATTTAGTACCAAGCCCTTTTTTGAATGACTTCCAAAACTGAGAAGTAAATTGAGTACCCCGATTCAAAATGATAGATAAAGGAACCCCATGAAACTTCACAATCTCATTTATATACAATTTGGCATAGTCTCCCACCAAATGAGAGACCTTGATGGGAATAATGTGGGCTGATTTTGTCATCCTATCTATAATGACCCAAATAGAATCATGATGCCTTCGAGTACGAGGCAAACCCACAATAAAGTTCATATTCACATCTTCCCACTTCCAAGTAGGAATAGGAATATTTTGTGACAATCCTCCCGACTTTTAATGCTCAACCTTAACTTGTTGACAATTAGGGCATTTGGATAAAGATCCCGAAATATCTCTCTTCATGACATTCCACCAATAGACTTCCCATATGTCACTGTACATCTTGGTGGCTCCCGGATGAATAGAATATCGAGAACTATGAGCCACCTCTAAGATTTTCTCCCTCAACCCATCAACATCCAGAATACATAATCGACCTTGGTACCTAAGTACCCCTTCTCCCCTTTGGGAGAAAGCCTCAACGAACTTCTTGAGCACCGAATCTTTCAACTCAACTAATAAAGGATCAAGTTCTTCCTTAGACTTCACATCCATTGGAAAGGACGATTCCGAACCATTATGGACCATGACTCCACCCTTAGTGGAATCCACTAGTTTGACACCTAGTCGGGCCAATCTATGCACCTCTCTAACAAATTCTTTCTTTTCATCCCCTACATGAGCCAAACTACCCATGAATAATCTACTAAGTGCATCCACTACAACATTAGCTTTGTCGGGGTGGTAAAGGGAACCCATGTCATGATCCTTCAAGAGTTCTAACCACCTTCTTTGTCGGATATTCAATTATTTTTTACTAAACACATATTGAAGACCCTTATGATCGGTGAAAACATCCACATGGATCCCATACATGTAATGTCTCCATATTTTCAAGGTAAATACTATCACCGCTAATTCAAGATCATGGGTCGGATAATTCTTCTCATGTACTTTTAGTTCGCTTAAAGCATAGGCAATCACTTTACCGTTTTGCATCAAGACACATCCCAACCATACTCTAAAGGCGTTACAATATACAACAAAACCATTCGTACCCGCTGGTAAGGTCAACATTGGAGGAGTACTAAGTCTATCTTTCAACTCATGGATGCTTTTCTCACAAACTTCCGACTACTCAAACTTAGCCTTCTTTTGAGTCAAAGTCGTCAACAGCGAAGCAACGGAGGAAAACCCCTCAACAAACCTCCTATAGTAACCGACCAAACCCAAAAAGCTCCTAATGTCGAAAGGAGTTCAAGGTCTAGGACAACTCTTAACCGCATTTGTCTTCTTAGGATCTACCGCAATACCTTTGCTTGACACAATATGACCAAGGAAAGATATGGACATCAACCAAAATTCACACTTGCTAAACTTTAAAAAAAGTTGTTGCTCCTTAAGAACTTGCAACACAAATATCAAATGGTCCATACGTTCAATCTCACACCTTGAATAGAACAAAATATCATCAATAAAAACAATCAACAACATATAAAGGTATTGTCTAAACAACCTATTCATCAAATCCATAAATGTCATTGGAGCATTTGTCAACCCAAATGACATAACCACAAATTCATAGTGACCATATCGGGTCCTAAAGGCCGTCTTGGGAATATCAACCCTTCTCACCCTTAATTGGTGATAACCCGATCAATTATCAATTTTGGAGAAAATAACTAGCCCCTTGAAGTTGATCAAACAAGTCATCATTTCTCGGAAGGGAATATTTGTTCTTAATGGTCACTTTTCTCAATTGACGATAATCAATACACATTCTAAGAGACCCATTCTTCTTTCAAACAAACAACACCAGATCACCCCATGGAGAGATACTCGATCGAATGAAACCCTTATCTAGCTAATCTTTTAATTTCTCCTTCAACTCGGCCGGAGCCTAAGAAGGAATGGAGATAGGTTGCGTATCCGGTAAAAGATCGATGCCAAAATTCATTTCCCGCTTGGGAGTAATATCGGTAAATTATCAGGAAAAACTTCTAGAAACTCATTCACCACCTTAACTGACTCTAGAGAAGGGGTTTCAGACTCAAACATCCATCACCCTAACAAGATGGTAAATACACCCTTTGGAGATCATTTTCGTAGCTTTAAGACAAGAAACAAATTGACCTCTAGGGATAGAATTTCCCCCATTCCACTCTAACATAGGCTCATTTGGAAATTGGAATTTAACCACCTGAGTCCTTCAATCTATAGAGGCATAACATGCATGCAACCAATCCATACCCAAATTCACATCAAAGTGTAACATGTCTAACTCTACCAAATCCACCAAAATAAATCTTTGGGATAAGGAAATGGGGAAACTTCTATAGACTCTTTTTGCCACCACTGAGTCACCAACCGGGGTAGAAACCGAAAAAGGTTCTACTAACACTTCAAAGAGTATTTCAAACTTCATGGCCACAAAAAGTGTAACAAAGGACAAAGTGGCACCGGGATCTAACGAGGCATATTCATCAATAGAAAAGACTTTTAACATACCGCTCACAACATTAGCCCTACATGTGTTCATATGCTGAATACACTAGAGAAGGATTAGAAGAGGGACTTTATAGAGTTAAACTGTAAGGCATGACTTAAGAATAATGAAAGAAGTGACATTTACTAAGTATCTTACATCTTCTCATTCATAAGTGTGGCACACTTCACTCTCATGAACAAGACTCTACTAGACGTGGCCTATGAAACATAATCCTAGAATAATTCTAAGCCTTTTCCTCTGATTACAAATTTGTCAAGACCCAAGGGTACCCCCTAGATGTAACATCGTGTATTTGACCTCGAAGGGGTCTCATACAAGCCCTTAGCATATCATAACATAAAACATTAGAACAATAAGAGTAAAAACACATTTAAGTCCAAAAGAAATCTTTATAAAGAAAAGAAGAAGTCTAGACTTGTCCCAATTAGCCATCTATTACAATAGTCCTAATGAAAAGGGTCATAGCCAATACAATATAGTACGAAATGAAATACTAGAAATAAAACTAAAAGTGAATCTCCCATCCTCGAATTATGAGGAATCACCATAAGCAAGGAGAATAGTCAAATCCAAGCTTGAACCAAATGATAAACGGCTTAATAACCAGACCCAACACTTTGGGAAAAATGTGGAAAATATAGGTTAGTACAAAAATGCACTAAGTATGATAGACATGCACAAAATTATGAAAGCATGCCACAAAGGACATTTTAGTTGAATGCATGACATTTACTATTTTAAATCATCATTTTGAAAATAATGGAAAGGCATAAGTCATAAGCATGTTCATTACATAAGTCATTACATCATAAGAGAGCCGTACCATAAGTACCCTCAAAGCATACTTGTGGAATGCATGAATAAGATTCCATAATCACACCCATACTAATTAAAGCTTCTTGAGTAACATGGTGTACTTTACCCCGAATGGGTCTCGTACAAGCCCGTATCATATCATAAACATATGCAATAGAATAATATGGAAAATGTAAAACTTTTTACAATCAAAGTCATTTTGATAAAAGCAAGCAAAAGCTTTTCTATACTTTGTCTCAAACCATCTCATACAACTTCTAGAATAAATCTCTTGGGACACAGCCCATACAATAGTCTCAAAATAGGAAATAAGGATATAAAGGAAATAGTGGGTGTTGTTCTCAAAGCTATGAGGACTAACCAAGATCTTCAACTTCTAGAAACATAACTACAAGAGTAACACTCAATCGCCAAACCCTACTTTTGATTAGAATGTAGGCAAACTATGTGTTAGTACAAAATGTACAAAATATGTTAGCTAGCATAATTATAAGAGCATAAGACAAGGGTTAGTCAATATAAGACATAATCAAAAGTCATATGAAATACTTCATGAAACATAAACCATAAGCATAAGAGACCATATCATAATCATAATAAGTGAAGTCTCCTACATAAGCATCATATGAGGAAAATTTGACTCTTAGTCATCTATACAATAATAGAACCCTTCTCAAGTAACCTCAAAAGCATACGTGTGCAAAGCGTGAATAACATCCCATAATACCACGCAAGCCAAGTATCCCTTTATGGTCATCTTACCCATACTCTATATACAAGGTCAAGTATTAAGCCTTTGTATCATAAGAGCACCATATTTATAAGTAACCTCAAAGAACACTTATGCAATGCATGGAAGGGATCCCATACTACCTTTCACACTATGCATAACCCTGAAGTCATCCTAGTCATATTCACCCTTCTTTGGTCTCACTATCGACTTTCTTCATGTAGACAAGGGAACTATCGCATTTAGTCAATCAAATCTTGGAAGGCATCTAAAGCAACAATCCATAAAGCAAAACGCATGTAATGCAACACTCATAAGGCAACCTTAAGTCATACTTATGCAATGCATGAGTAGCATCCCATACTACCACTCATACTAAGTCCTTATTTAGGTCATCATACTCATGTTCCTTAATTAGAGACTAGCCCCTTTTTAAAGCAAAGGAACACTAGGAGACCTTCTACTAAGTCTATCTTAGTTCCTCATTCTAATGCTTCTTGGGTTGGAACCTAGTCCCTCTCTTTAGACCTTAGAACACTATGTGATACTTCTCTTAAGCACATCTTAGTTCATTATTAGATTGAACCCTATGAGATACTTCATTTAGCATGTCTAGCTTCATTACTATCATGGACCCTATGAGATACATAATTAAGTATGTCTAAGTCCATTATCATCTTGAACACTATCAGGTACTTCACTAAGCTTATCTTAGTTCCTCAGTATTTCGAACCCTAGGATATACTACATTAAGTACATCTTGGTTCATCATGCTTGAACTCTAAGAGATACTACTTAAAGCATAGTCTTAGTTCACTAAGGTTGAACTCTAGGAGATACTTCCACAAGCATAATCTTAGTTCCTTAAGTTGATTGCAAGGAGATGCTCATTCAAGCACAATCTTAGATCATTACTTGTATTGGACTCTAAGAGATGCTACATTATGCATAATGTTAGCCCATGACGTTTGAATTCTAAGAGATGCTACATTGAGCACAATCTTAGTTCATTACTAATCTTGTTTAATTGGGATATAGCCTTAACCGACATCAGAACATATTAGCTATCACATGATCTCTTCAACGTGTTACCCATACCATCAAGGGTTTGTCCACTTGCCTAAAGTAGAACTGATTTGTTAGCTTAGTTGGATCCACTAGCTAACTTTCCTACGGGACACATAGTTATGGGATATAGAGATTGTTACTAGAAACCCAAAATTCTTCTATGTGAAGGCTTCCATCTCATGAGACATGCTTTTGGAAATCTAGACTCTTCTAGGTGAGAGATCCCATATTGGAAGCCCAAACTCAACTAAGTGGGAACCTCCATGAAAGCCCAAACTCAACTATGTGGGAACCTTCATCACATTTCAATATCCACTTGGTGCTAGGCCTTAATCCTACAAGATAATCATTAAGTCTCTACTTTGACTCAAGTTTACGGAAAGGTGTTCTTGACAACCAATCCATGCTAATACCTCTTTTAGACCATGCGTGAGCAACTATCACCATAAATGACCTAGGTATAAAGGATCTATAGCCTTAGGTTCAATTAGGTAAGAGAACCCCTTCAACCCTAGAACCATTACTATGTGAGAATTCTTTCATGTTAAGTTCATCTTCATGCTTAATATTATGTCTAGAATTCTACATTAGACAAGGATATCATCATAACTTATTCTATCACTTCCTACCATCTATGATTCATAAGGTGAATTAGGTAGGTAAAGATCTTTCATCACAAATCTATTCATTGGCCTTGTACTCACATGTCGATTTTACTCTCAAAGCCTTAACATATATAGTTAATCATATTAGCTTCACTCTTAAGCCCTAGTGATCAACATTCACAAGTATGAGTCTTCATTCTCAATGACTCTACACCATGGAAGCATATTATGAACCTAGATTTCAAGGCATTCAATCACATTCTTCATTACTAGGTGATTCTATCCACAATTCATCCTAAAAGTTCAATTTATACTTTACAAGTCAAGATCCATCATGTATTGTAGATTCTGGTTCAATTCATGTCTAGGTATTCCTAATCTTTAATAATTACCACACATGACATTGATTTAAGAAGATCACCTATGAACTTTCAACATCATCTTTCATGGCATAAACCCACAAAGTATCAAATACATCAAATAGACTAGGGTTTACAATGGAAATCACATAAATTCATCATAACATTATAATTCAAGGCCAATACAATCATAATTAGGTATTATCCACTAGATTGGAATCATACGTAAAACCTACCTACAATGTAGAAGGAAACCCTAGCTAGAATTGGGTTTTTTACTTTACAATTGGGGGAAAACCTAGGGGGCTGTATGGGTGGAAGAACCCATAGATGATTAAGCTGACATAACTCAATTCAAAGCGCTAACCAATCTTTCATCAATGGAGGAAATTTGTCCCACTTCCTTTTATTCTTCTTCTTTTTCTTCATCATTTCTAGAGAGAGAATTTTTGGAAAGAATTTGGGGTTCTTAGATGAATGAGTTAATGACTTAGTTTAAGGGTGTTATTAAACTTATATAGGTGGTTAAATAACTAAATAACCAACCTCCCTTAACCCCTAATTAATTACTAATTAATTCCCAAAGCCCCTAACTAAAAATATAAATTTAAAATCTGTTATGACCTACAAAACCCCTACCCACGAAACGTGGGTGGGTTCACGGATCGTGCTGGCAGGTCGATCCAGAACCCCAACTCATTGGGCGTGGGTCCACCTACGGCCAGTAGGTGGCAAGCGTAGGTCACTTAAATTTGTCAGTTTTGGGGGCTTCTTTGGGGTCCTCCTCAATGACCCCTTTGGTTGGTCCTTGGGGGGTCTTACCTCGACGTTTAGCCCCTAAAACTTCATTCTAAGTACGTGAATCATTTTTAGAACTTTTAATCCTCATTCCACATTGCAAAACTCTTACGAAAGGCTCTACAACTCTCCAGTTCAACTTACTAGTTTCCGGTCATTACAGGCAAATAGTTTATGGGATAAGGGGATTTCTACCAGAAAACCTGGCCTCTACTAACGTGGGGGCTTCCATCACAAAAGATTGTTCCTAGAAACTCGACCTCTACTAACGTGAGGGCTTCAATCTGATATCAATACCCACTTGGTGCTAAGCATAATTTCCATTGAGTTCATGTTAGGTTTTTGCTTAAGTTAATAATTATAGATTAATCTGTTGACACTCAATTGATATAACTCATACTAAAGACCATAGATTCAATAGGTGAGACGAGTCTTCCAACCTTAGAATCACTACATGTGACAAATCTTTCACATCATATCATATTCATCCATAAGTGTGTACATGAGGAAGACTCCAAACATCACAACAACTAGATCATAATCATATTCACTTTACTCTCAAAGGGTTCATAAAGCATATTCATAAATCTCATAATCGTGCATAATTCTCATACTTTTTAGCTTCAAGGACCATAGATTAAAGTCCATCAACACATCTAGAATTACTACATTAGATATGGATGATAACATAATGTATGTAGTTCAATTACTAGATGCATAATCTTATCATATTCTACTTGCATTAGTCAATACCCACACTTTGAGATCCAAACTGGGAAAATAAGGGAATTCATGATAAAAATATATAAAATAATCAATATATCCATAATAAAACATAATTAAATCATTACAATAAATTTAAAAGGAATCCATGAGATTGCAGTCAAACTCTAACTTTCGAGATTTCTATCTTTGAAAATGGGAGTGTTTGGAGGGACTCCATGGATGAAACTATCCATGGATGAAGGACTACCATACCTTGGTGAAGAAATCCAATGAATTTGAGTGAAAAAGCTTGTTCGTTCAGCCCATAGCTCCACCTTACTTCTTCTTCTTCTTCTTATTCTTCTTTGCAGTACTTGAGAGTTATTGGGGGAAAAGTTAATTTTGATTTGGGATTTAAAAATTATGATTTGGATAAGTTAATTTAGGAACTTAAAAATCTTATATAGTTAGTTTAATATAGTGTAAACGACGCCACTTAGCATTTAATTAAAAATGAAAACCCCAAAACACCTATAAGTATAAATGCCAAATGGTTTGGTAGTTCCCAGGCCCACCACTGACAGACCGTGGGAGGACCCACGACCCACACTAGAAAACCGTGGTAGGGGTTCTGGGGCATGGTTCCTGGGGCCTTGACAAATAGCCCTCACCCACGAGGTGTGGGTCCACCTACTAGTCATGGTTCCCCCTCGTGGGTGGTTTGCACATGCACTATTTTTTTCACCTTTTAAAGGGTCCTCCTCAAGGACCCATGGTTTGTCCTTGGGGGGTTGTACCTTGACATTTTAACCCAAAAACATATATATTGACTGCCGAGAGTTATTTACGACTCTAACCCTCACATCAAGCCCTAGTTTAGCCAACTAGTTTTCGGAATGTTACACTTCTTGATCCACATTGTCTTCCTCATCCCTTTTAAAGTTAGTCGTTATAGTAGTCCTATCCTGAAAACCATCAGGCACAGATTACGAGAAAGACCTAAAACGAGATAAACTCTATGGAACGACTTAGAGAATTAAGAAGTGGAGTTTCCTAAACATTCAATAGCCTCCTATTCATAAATGTGGAGCGCTTCACATTTATGAACAAGAGTCTACTAGATGCTGTTTGAGACATCCTAGAACCATTCTAAACCTTGTGCTCTGATTACCAAGTTTTTCGTGGCCCAGGGGTACCCCCTAGATGTAACATGGCGTACTCGACCCCGAAGGGGTCTCATACAAACCCCTTAGCATATCATAACATAAGATAATAGAAAAGTGTAGAAATTTAAAAGATTGTTCGTAACGATCGAAGTCAATAGATTTTTCATAAATGAAAATAAAAATCTAGACTTGTCTCAATCACCATCTAGTACAATAGAGAGTACAAATAGGGTCAAAGCACTTTACATCAATAAAGTTTCAAAAGTAGAAAGTACACGAAAAGATAGAAAATTATAACATCCTGTCCTCAAACATGAGGGCTCACCAAGCCTAGGTAATAGTCAACCCAAGATTCACTTGAAGGAAGTGGTATGTGTCAACGACCGGAACCTACACTCAGACTAAATGTAGAAAATATGGGTTAGCACAAATAATGTACTAAGTATGGAAGCCATGCATAAAAAACCTTAAAACATGCAAAAAAGGGACATTTAGTTGAAATCATGCCTTTATGAAGTTTAAAATCCCTTATGCACATTTATGTAGTAACACAAGTTAAACCGACATATAGCCAACCCAAATCCATACTAGTGCAATGCAAAGGTAAGATCCCATAACCCTACCAAATGCTAAGTATCACATTTAGGACACCAACAACATACATACCGTACATTTATCTCATCCATAACCAACATACATAAGTAAGGAGTCATTCATGTTCATAACTTTTAACAAGTAAAGTCAACCTTAACATACATACATATGTTACATACATATTTCATAAGTCTTCGTAACATAAGAGAACATCACCATAACTCCTCTTAAACTCTACTTGTGCAATGCATAAGTGAAGTCCCATTCGCCCCACTCATACTAAGTAAAACCTGTTAAGAAGTCACAATTAATGTCCTTTTTCTTACCATAGTTCATATTAGTATCATATAGGGAAAATATGTAACACCCGAGAAATTAGTGAGTTGAACTAGTGAATTATCGAGCTTTTCGTAAAAGTTTCGGAGGGAGGTATGAGGATTAAAACTTGTAAAAACGATTCCCTTACTTATAATAGGGGTTGTAGGGGTTAAACGTCTGGGTATGACCCCCCAAGGACCATCCAAGGGGTCCTTGAGGGGGACCCCAAAAATAGTCCCCAATGTGCAATTTTTTGGTGACCTACGTTTGGCTACCTACGACCAGTAGGTGGACCCACACCCCGTAGGTGGGGCTCGTGGATCGAGGCCTATTAATTCCTGCCAAATGAAGCCTCATACTCAACCTATGTCTTGCCAGCAAGGGCAGTAGATCCATCCACAGTTCGTGGAGGGCTAGGCGTAGGTGCAAGTAGTTTTTGGTGTTTTAGTTTTAAGTCAAGTGTTTAGGGGTTAAGTTAGTAATTAGTTAGGGCTTATGGAGGTAGATTAGTTATTTAAATAGCCACCTATAAATACCTAATGATACCCTAAACGAATGCATTTAACTCATTCATCTAAGAACCCCCAAATCACTCTCCAAATATTCTCTCTAGAAGTGAAGAAGAAGAAGATAAGAGAAGAGGACATTGTTTCTCTATTGATTCACGCTTTTTTTAGGGTTTTGAAAAGATGTATTTTAAGCTTATTCATCTATGGTTTCTTCCTCCAATAGAGCCCCCATAGTTTACCCTAATTGTGAAGTCAAAAACCCAATTCTAGCTAGGGTTGTGCTGCATTGTGGGTAAGGTTTGGGTGTGATTCCAACCTAGTGGATAACACCCAATTATGAATGATTAAGATTTTTTTAATGAGATTATGATTATTTCATGTGATTTCTATGGTAAACCTTAATCTAAATTGATGAATGCGATCTTTTTGGGTTTATACCATTAGAGGCAAAGTTTAAGGTACATAGGTGATCTTCCTAAATCAATGTCATGTGTAGTAATAGATCAAAGTTAGGATCATATAATAATGAATTGAACTAGACTCTGTTGTATACGATTGATCTTGACTTGTAAAGTTAGAATTGAACCTTTATGATCAATTGAGACTAGAATCACCTAGTAATGAAAGATGTGATCAAGTTACCTTTAAATCTTGGTATAAGAAGAGATTAAGAAAAAAACCTTGAGAGTAATGTTGTAATCATAATAGCTAGGACTTTAGGGTGAAGATAATGTGATTAACTATTGATGCTAAGGCTTTGAGAGTAAAGTCTATAAGAGAATAGAAGTCTAATAGGTTGGATTGTGGTGAAAGGCCTATACTCACCTAACCTACCTTATGAATGCATGATAGATGAAAGTGATAGAATCACTTGAACATGGATTGATTGTCAAGGACATCCTTCCATGAGATATGAGTGTTAAACACGGCTTAACAAGTAAATCTTGGGGTGTATGCTTGGCCCCAAGTGGATATTGAACATGAGAAGGAGTGTCACATAAAAGAAGATCCGGGCTCCAAGTAGAAAGGAGAACCACACATAGTTGATGTAAGGACTATCCAAATTAAAGAGGGAACTCTTACGTAGTAGAGTGTGGGTTTTCCCAAAGTTAGGTCTCATGAGTAGTACTATGGGGTTCTATTCCTGTATTGCACAAGTATGACTTAGGGTTACTAAAGAGAAGAGTTGAGATGGTATTGTGCCATAGTTGCCCTTCCTAGCTATAGTTGATTAAAGGTGAGAGATTCCCTTAGTTATGAGAGTTAGGTTTATAATGATGCCAATGAGGGTGGATATGAGTAAGATTACTTCAAGGTTATGCTTAGTGTAAAGGGTAGTATGGGATGCCTTTCATGCATTGCACAAGTGTGCTTTGAGGTTAGTTAGAAGTATGTTGCCCTTATGTCATAGAAAAGCTTAAAGAGTTGACATTGTATATAGACTATGATTAAGATGACCAAAAAGGGATACTTGGCTTGGGTGGTATAATGGGATGCTATACTTTCTTCGCATATGTATGCTTTTAAGGACACTTGAGAATGGTCCTATTATGGTAAAGATAACTAAGAGTCTATTATGCTTATATGATTATGACTTGTCTCCTATACTCTTTAACTATGTCTTATGTTGACTTATGTTTATATGAAGCTTATGTTGGAGACCATGCTATGACTATGATGATTATGCTATGACCATGATGATTATGTTATGACTATGTTATTATCTCTTATGCTTATGTCTTATGTTGACTAACCATTTTGAGATGCTCTTGTGATGTTGTGCTAGCTTTCATACTTGGTACATTTTGTACTAACGCATGTTTCCTATATTCTAATCAAATGTAGGTTTTCGGAGATTGAGTTGCTTTGGAGGCTAGGTTCCTACGGTGCAAAGAACAGTTGAAGAATTGGTGAGTCCTCGTAGGTTCCAGGACAAACCCTTATTTCCTTTATGGCATTTCTTTATGTTTTAAACTTTGTATGGGCTGCATCCCAAGAGTTTTATTCCAGAGTTATGTTAGATTGTTTGAGACAAAGACTATAGAAAAACTTCCACTTGTTTTTATGAAATATGACTTCTATTGTAAAAGTTTTAAATTGTTCTGTAATTTCATTTCTATTACCTATGTTATGATGGTAAGGACTTATATGAGACCCCTTCGGGGTCAAGTATGCCATGTTACGTCTAGGGGGTATCCCTGGGTCGTGAATAAATATCATTAACTGATATAGACCATGTGAGCTACATGGAATCCAGTGTTCTACCCCTACACCGAAAAAAGGTGTCCTACTTGCCTAAGGTAGATCTTTCATAATAGCTTTTAGGTGGATCCACTAACTAAAGACCTATGTGGGCATATAGTTATGGGATGAGGAGATTGGTTCTAGAAACCCTACCTACTAACATGGAGGTTTCCATCTCATGAGATAACTGTATTGGGAACCCAACTACTAGCGTGAAGAAACCCATCGCATACTCATATCCACTCGGTGCTAAGCATAATTCCCTTTAAATACGTATTAAGACTTTACTTAGGGCCCGTTTGGATTGACTTAAAAAAAGTAACTTTTAAAAAGTAACTTTTTAAAGTGCTGGAACTTATTTTAAAAATAAGTAGTTATGTGTTTGGATAAAAGTGCTGCAGTTGAAAAAAAAGTTGTTGATGTGTTTGGCAAATAAGTGTTGGTAAACACTTTTTTTAATCAAAATGTCTGAAATACCCTTTAAGCTGTTAACATGATAAAAAGTTGATTAATGTAAGGTTTTTATACTTAAAAATAA
>JAJOOH010000853.1:0-13101 GCA_029582605.1 Solanum gracilifrons
TTACATTGGCTTCTAATACCTATATATTTATAGAAATTCTTCTAACATGTACCGATCTATTCTAATACATGTAGCATAATTTCATTCTATATTATTTCCTATTCCCTAGCTAGTTCATGAATGAAAACATACATGAACTAGGTAAATGAATGTATCAAAAATGACTTTTTCTTTTTCCAACACAAGGTTCATTTTTCAAGACCCTCCTTGAATCTTAGGAATCACTTTTTTTTTGTTTCTCACCCGGTGTTCGAAGTTCACATTGGAGCTTCGACTAAATTCGGATCGCATACTGCAAAGCCAATTCATGGGTGGCGGATTTTCTCAATACATAGGGCTCGAACACGAAACCTTTGGTTAAGGGTTGTTTTCTCATGATTACAGTCATAATCATCTTCCTTCGAGTTTCACAAAAAGAAGCCTTGTGAGATATTGTGTTCAATATGTCTCCTCCCTAATATCCAACAATTTGAGATTCTAGATGGCAAAAGCCCTAGGTCAAAATGACAAAAAAAATCATAAAAATGCCATTATATTGTAATCTCTATATACATACATGATACATCTAGGAAAGCAATTTCAAGTTTACTTGTACTATAAAAAAAAATAGCACATAAAACCTGATTCTTGCAAACATTGGTGAATATAGTATTTAGAGTCGGTAAATCCAGAATGAGTGTGTTCTATGTAGAAAATTGTTGCATACACATACTATACATCGTTCTAGCTGAAAGGCAATGAGTTCAATTGAACTCACAAAAAACGACTCTAAACTTTCCTTTGCTTAAAACTTCACTTATTTATTAAGCGAAGGAAAAGGGGTTGGTGCAAAATTGGACCTCTTGACGAATCTTCCTTTCATTCGAGGCCTTTTTTCAGCGTTCAATTTCCTAACCTCGTACCTTATTTTCTTGGAAAACAACCTTGTTCGTCGCTTTTCTTTGTACCTTAATACTCTTGCTTCTCTTCCTTCATCCACTCCTCCTCCTCCATGTCTGTTCATTATTCCTATGTCTCCATATGAGTGAATTTTTCCACAATTTCCCTGCAAAATTTAGGTCAATTCATTAACCACTAGCTCATCTATTATCAAACATTTTTATATCATCCTAGTTTATTTCTATATTTACTAGTTGCTATACTAAAATGTTGTTATAGAAAATAAAACATAACACATGAAAAGTCAGCTTCAATTTTTTTTCGAATGTTATAATGAAATGTTGTTATAGAAGAGTGTGCCAAAAACTATTCTTTTTACATGCTTGCCCAAATACTCCTAACAATGAAACCCTTTTTCTAATATCTAGATATTTATACTTCCAATTTCAAATACCTTATACAAAAAGGTAAATTCTCTTATTTTACATGTTACTAATTGAACTAATTAAATGTAATTACTCAATACTCTAAACATGTATAAAATACTTTTGCAATATCATTATAAAAATTCTAAATTTTTTATAATATTTGCTAAAGTAAACTTACCATGCACACTGGCCAACAGTCATTGAAATCTACTTCGGGCCGCTCGCCCATAGTCCACGGAGACCTTTTGTCAGCCCAAGATTTTAAAACACTTTCATAATCAAGATTTAACATAATCTTATTATTATTATTTTTCCCACTATCATATTTTATCTCCCCAAATTCAACCTTTTTATCTTTCTCTAAGTTACTAATAACTTGTGAATCATAATCAAACTTGAGCTCAAACGTGTCACCAACCATATCAAAATCCGAATAATCAACTTGATTAATATCATGATTATTAGTACTAACCATATTCACAAATCCCATTTCTCCTTCATCTTCAACCTTCACTAATTTCTCATCATGCTTTTCCAAAAAACCTAAACCTTCCATATAATTAAATGACTCTTCATCATCAAGTCCTTTCCCTAATAAACATTCCACATCTGCGGCAAAGTCTGCTAGCTCCATCTCTGATGGAGCTAGCAGACCTTGAAACGTATTCATGTCTAGATTAAAATCAACTTTATTAGAAGCATATTTGTTACCATAATTAGAGCCATCCTCCACATAGGGGTCAAAGATAGGTACGCGATATAAAAGTTTCTCTTCTTCATTCTCATCGTGTGAATTCTCATCACTTAATATCTCTGGGACAACGAGTTGAATAGGGTTTTTCATTTCCTCCTCATCCTCCTCCTCCTCCATGAATTTAACTCTTTTTGCATGTTTATTACCATGCCTAGGTGTTCGTGCTTTTCTAGTAAATCCACGGTGCCATGATGGAACTGACTCTGACCCTGACCCTGACCCTGAGACTGTACTTCCCAAATTGGGAAATTCATCTGACGATTTGATAGATGATGTTTTAAGACGAACCCTTTCATGTCTACGAGCCAAAGGATTGGCCGAATGGACGGAAGAATCACAAGATTGACACAAGAAAGCATCATCGGCTGCACAATACCATCTTGCCCTTTTCCTTATGCAATTGTCACAAGCCCTAGCCGTTTTCGCGCCCACCGCGTTTGCTAATTTTTTCTCAGAACTCATAAGTGATGCATATATTTTTCAAAATATTTTTTTTTGTATTTGGATGTTTGAAAATATAGGAATTGAACAATAGTTGGAAGAGGAAAGTTTAGTGAAATATGTTTGAGTTTGTTCTTTTATTTATGTATAGAAAGGCAATTGAAGAGAATTCAAAAGGGATAGGGAAAAGTGCAATTATTTGAATGAAATTTAGGAGGAGAATGACCCACAAAATTAATGCATTGTCTACATATAAGAGTTTAAATTTATTCTAGTATAAAAAATAATTGCATAATTTTATAAGATAATTACAATTAAATATGATTGTATATAAGTTAAATCGATAACGTTATATATGCATTAATATCAGCTAATAAATTTTATATTATCAGTGTTATTTAATCAATTGCTTCTCATTGTTAATTTATTTTTACATATCATACTCAATAATTCTATAATTATATAAATATTTTAAGTAAATCAATAATATAATAGAAATTTACAACATCAAAGTTTATAATTAGTTAATAAACTCTGTGATTTTTTTTTTCAATTTCTCATGGAATGGGACTCCACTTTTGGGACCAGGGCATATAGTGGCCTTATCTATTTTCCAATTGGTTAGTTTTTAAAAGTCCATCCTGGTTTCTTTTTTCTGATTGGCTACTATTATTATCAAATGGATTTCAAGTGAGACCCACTGATAAAATTAGTCTTAAATTGATCATATCTTTATTAAAAAAAATAACAAATTGTGTCAATGTCTATGCTCACTAAATTTGAAGTGGACATTTTTTTGTAAGATTGCTTCCTTTCAATTTATATGCCTGTCTAAAAGTTCATAAAACTCTTTTGTTGCGGTCCTGGCCAATTTTTCCACTTGTTTGATTCCAAATGGGAAAAGAGAAAAACAAGATTATATGCCTTATATTTTGATGTGACTTTTGGCAACATTTTTGTAATTAATATATACGTAGATACATGCTTTTTGCTATCAGATACATTGAAATTGGGAGAAAGGCGAGCGAGGGTTTGTTTATGTATTCCAGATACATGTGAATCACACTAGGTACATGTATCTATATGTAGTTGATGCGCGTGTATCTAGGAAATCAGATACATAGGAGAATGGTGAGCGAGATGGGAGGGAGGCGACTGATTGAGATTTGTTTATGTATCTCAGATACATGCGAATCCATTTGGATACAGTGTATCTATTACAAATTACACTTAATTTTGACCCTATTTATCTCAAGATACATGTATCTAGACGCATATAGCAAACTAACATGTATCTAAGTAATTAACTCTTAAACTAGTGAGATTTCTGTAAGTTATCCAATTAAATTACAAAGGAGTCTTTGGTGAAATGAGGAGATGATGCCTTAATTCCTCTATTGATCCTTTATTAAAGATTTTGAGTTCAAACTTTGGAAATTGAGATATTCCATATAGGGAGAGTCGCTCTCCTTTTACAGAGATGGATACTCTATCCAGAGTATGAAGTTTAGAAATTTCTATAATGATTTCAAATATTAATAATAATTAGGTTCATGTTTACATTAATAGATATTTAGTAAAGTTCTTACTATATATACATGATATAATTAAAAGATATTGAATTCTCGTAAATCGTAAGTCGTACTCTAAATCCGGCACCCCATAATATGAGTATTACGTGGAAGCGTCGCCCCCTTACTGGTAAATCTAACAACTTGCAAAAGAAAATCCTCCTCAAGATATTTGAAGATTTATCTAAAATACGTATATAAGTCAAGGTCATGGACTTGAAAATGACTCATTTGTATGTCTCCCCTCTCTTTTTCGTATATGTACATTTCCCTTCTTATTTTCACAAGTTGCTTATCAAATTAAGAGAAACTAAAAATAAAATTAAAAAAATTGGCAACTTTTTTGTTTGTTTTCTATCTGGTGTCCGGTATTTGTATTGAGATTAAAAACTAAATTTGAGTTTGCAATAGAAAATTTCACATTCAGAGCTAAAGCACTCCCAGACAAAGATAACTTTGTACATAATAGGAATCGAACCTTAAATCTCTGATTGAGTATGAAGGAGTAATAACCACTTCACCATAACTTTTTCTTGGATCTTTGATCAAGTGTATGCTTGTGTAAAACGGATAATAGCACTTTTGCTAGCTACTTCAATTATTGATTTCTTATGTTGGTCCTTGTGATATATAGTTCAGTATATTTAACCTTTAATTAGTTAGAAGGTATGTTTTTGGTCCTTAAGATAGAAAATATGTTATAATTAGCTTGTTATTAAAATTATATTAGTGCCAAAGATAGAGTAAAACAACAAACTTAACCTACAGATAGATAATTAAGTGGAGGAATAGTTAATAATCATAGTAAAATTGTGAATATTCATAAGCGAGAAAATTAAAAATGCACAGATTAATTAACTAAAGGTTAAACATGCTTAATTAAATATCACGATGACTAAAATCAAATTCATCAATAATTAAAGAACCAAAAATGACCAGTGGAGGTCTCAAGTTCGAAACCCCTTTCTAGCGAAAGCAAGGGGTTTGCCTTCTGGGTCGAGCTCGTTGCACCGGGCTTGCCTAGTGCGGGTTACCTCTCCTATGTGATTTACGAGCTATTGCATAGGAGCGGGGATTTTACCTTGTGCGCATCCAAAGGATAGCGACTGCGGGTTTCCCTTGTCATAAAAAAGAAGAAGCTAATAACCCTGTAATAATTAATTTAAAGAACCAAAAATGCTAATAGCCCTGTAAATATTAATTTAAAGAACCAAAACTGCTAATAACCCTGTAATAATTAATTATCTTTTTATTATAACAATACGTGTAGTCTCACCATGATCCATGACGTATTTTGGTATTTAGGGGCCATTAAATATGAATTAGGTGGTTTCTCAATTCTCATGTGTGTTAGCCAATAAATATTTTGGTGATATGGCTTTATGTCGAATTTTTTGAAAAAATTTAACCAAACCCTCCGTCAGAGGCGGAGCCAGAAATTTTGCTAAAGGTCAAACTTTAAAAGAATCGATAATTTTTTTTTTTGGGAGTGGGTACACAAAACATTTTCTTTTTTACTGATGAGTGGGTGCACGCAAATTTAAAAATTAAATTACATATTACTTAATAACTAAATCATACGAAAACTTAAAATTATAAAACTATCAATGGTATAAATCAAAACTAATGGACAAAAGTCAACAAAAATAATTTTAGCTACTAGTTGAATATACTCCCTCTAGTTCATATTAAGTGAATTGTTAAGACTTTTTTCGTGATTCAAAATAACTGAATGTTTCAAAGTTCGAGAGAATTATCAAAACTTTTTTCCATATTAACCTTTTCTTATAATAAGATTCTTAATTATTTTACATATTCTAAAAAAATAGTTTTGAAATAACCAAAAGTATAATAGTGGATAATAATCTTTAATTTTATCTTTAAAAATAATTTCTTGAGAATGTGTTATACCTAATAATTCACTTAATAGAGATTGAAAGTATATAGAAAATAATAAATCCTAATTATTAGGTCAATCAATTTAAGGCTAGAAAATAAAAAAGATACAAGGCGGCTATTTCTATGTTTTTTTTTTGTTTAAAAAGAGATTACTTAATATATATAGAATATATATATATATATAGAAAACAATAAAATCTTAATTATTAGGTTAATCAATTTAAGGCTAGAAAATAAAGAAGATACAGGGCAGCTATTTCTGTATTTTATTTTTTTTTGATTTAAAAAGAGATTGTGTTAAAAAAAACGCAGCAAGTAAGGATCAAACCACAGACCTCTTACACATAAATGAACACGCTTATCGCCAGACCACCAGCCTTTGTTGTGTCTTAGAGTGTTCAATTAATTATATATCCAGCTATTAGATAATATTTTACCTATATACACAGTATAATTTTCCGGTGAAGGATGTTCGACTGACCACCCTTTCATTGTTATAGCTCCTCCCCTGGCCGCCATGATGAGTTGGAGAAAAGTATGTATAGACTCACCATGATCCACAAAAAATTGTCATTTAGGACATTTTAACAAGAATTGGGTGATTTCTCAGTTTTTCGTGTGTGTTAACCCATGAATATATTGATGATATGGCTACGGGCCCATTTTTCGAAAAAAACTTTGCGGGACCCTCTGTGATGAGTTTGGGAAGCAGTATGTATAGCCTCACCGCGATCCATGACATATGTTAACATTTAGGGGCCTTTTAACAAGAAGTTAGCAATTTTCTCACTTTTTCATGTGTGTTAGCCTATGAATATTTTGGTTATATCAATTCTTGTCGATATTTTTGTAAAACCTTT
Organism: Solanum gracilifrons; assembly: GCA_029582605.1. Classification (NCBI taxonomy): domain Eukaryota; kingdom Viridiplantae; phylum Streptophyta; class Magnoliopsida; order Solanales; family Solanaceae; genus Solanum; species Solanum gracilifrons. The sequence goes on from JAJOOH010000853.1 coordinate 6,833, forward strand.
ACAGAAGCCTTCATAGGGAGTTGGAGGAGCAGTACGTGAAGCCTCACCATTTTTACGAAATTTTTGGCTATTTATGACTAATTTTACTTTGTTATGAGTTGGGGAAGCATTACGTATAGTCACATCATTTTAAGGCATATTTTCATATTTACTCGACGTTCTTGGTTTTTCGTGTATATTAGTCTATTGATCTGGCGTCTCGGATCACCTAATTTTTTTTCCTGAGAAAACTTTACGAGGACCTCTATAATGAGTTGAGGAAGCATTACGCATAGTCGCACCATTTTAAGGCATATTTTTACATTTACTAGCCAACTTTTAAGAATTACGCGACTTTCTTAATTTTTCGTGTATTAACCTATGCTTCTAGCTCCTTGGAGCATCCAAAAAAATTTCTGAAAAAACTTTATGAGGACCTCTATAATGAGTTGGGGAAGCATTATGTATAGCTGCACCATTTTTTAAGGTATATTTCGCATTTACGAGCCAAAATTTTAAGAATTACGCAATTTTCTTCAATTTTCGTGTGAATTAAATCATGGATATGACGCCTTGGATCACCCAAAAGTTTTTTCTGAGAAAACTTTATGAGGTAATCCGTAATTAGTTGGGAAAGCATTACATATAGTCACATAATTTTTAAGGCATATTTTCACATTTACGAGCCAAATTTTAGAAAGTACGCGATTTTTATGGTTTTTTGTGTGTTATAGCCCATGGTTCTGGCGCCTTTGAGCACCCAAAAAAAAAATTCGAAAAAACTTTATGAGAACCTCTGTAATGAGTTGTGGAAGCATTATGTATAGTCGCACCATTTTTTAAGGCATGTTTCGCATTTACAATACAACTCTTAGGAATTATGCGACTTTCTTGATTTTTTGGTGTGTATTAGCCCATGAGTCTGAGGCTTTGGAGACACCCAAAAAAAGATTGAAAAATCTTTATGAGGACCTTAGTAATGTGTTGGGGAAGCGTTACATGCATTTCCACCATTTTTTCAGACATATTTTCGCATTTATGAGCCAACTTCAAGGAATTATGTGACTTTTTTAGTTTTTATGTGTATTAGCTCATGGATCTAGCGCTTTAGAGCACCCACATTTTTTTCTGAATTTTTTTTATGAGGACCTCTGTAATGAGTTGGGGAAGTGTTACGTACAGTCCCACCATAATTTTCAGGCAAATTTTCGCATTGATGAGCCAATTTTTAGAAAGTACGCGATGTTGGTTTATCGTGTGTTTTAGCCCATTGATCTGGCGCCTCAGAGCACCCTAAAACTTATTCTGAAATTTTTTTATAATGACCTCTGTAATGAGTTGGAAAAGCGTTACATACAAGCTCACCATTTTTTCAGACATATTTGTGCATTCACGAGCCAACTTTTAGGAATTACGCGATTCTCTTGGTTTTCGTGTGTATTAGCTCATTAATTTGGCGCCTCGAAGCACCTAAAAAGATTTTATGAATTTTTTTTATCAAGACCTCCATATTAAGTTGGGGAAGCGTTACGTACATGATTTTCTTGATTTTTTTCATGTGTATATACAGCCCATGGATTTGGCGCTTCGAAGCATCCTTATATTTTTACTAAAAAAACTTCATGCCGACCTCCATAATGTGTTGGGGAAATGTTACGTACAGACCCACTAAATTTTTCAAGCATATTTTCGTATTTACGAGCTAACTATTAGGAATTATGCCTTTCTTAGTTTTTCGTGTGTATTAACCCTTGGTTCTGGCGCCTCAGAGCATCCAAAAAACTTTCAGAAAAACTTTATGAGGAACTATGTAATGAGTTTGTGCAACATTACATACACTCCCACCATTTTTTCAGGCATATTTTCGCATTTACGAGTCATTTTTTAGGAATTACGTGACTTTCTTTGTTTTTTCGTGTGTATTAGCTCATGGATCTGGCGCCTTGGAGCACCAAATTTTTTTCTGAAAAAGTTTTATGAGGAACTCCGTAATGAGTTGGGGAAACATTATGTATAGTTACACTATTATTTTAGGTATATTTTAAAATTTACGAGCCAACTTTTAGAAATTACGTGATTTTCTTGGTTCCTCATGTGTATTAGCCCATAGATCTGGCGCATGTAAGCAGCCAACAAAATTTTCTAAAAAACTGAATGAAAACTTCCGTAGTGAGTTAGGAAATTATTATGTATAGTCGCACAATTTTTTTAAGGCATATTTTCGCATCTAAGAACCAACTTTTAGGAATTACGTGACTTTCTTGATTTTTCGTATGTATTAGACCCTGAATCTAGCGTCTTAGAGCACCCAAAAAAAGTTGTGGGCATCGTACTAAATGGAATGCGTTGGTTCGAAGGGAAAACACTGGTATTTTCAACTTCAAACGAGGCCTCGAAACAGAAAATAGGGATTTGTTTCATTTTTCGTGTGTTAAAGTCCATAAAATTTGAATGATATGTGCACCCAATGGTTTATTGGAAGAATTTTATTGTGGCAGTCACTGACAACTTATTTAATAAAGCAGAGAAACATGTTGGTATTTTTTAAGATCAAACGAGGCCCGAAATGGGAAATAGAGATTTTTTCATTTTTTGATTGTTATAGTCCATGAATTTTATGCGATATGTGCGCCCACAATTTTTTGACCGAACTTTTGTGGATGTCCGCGACGACATTTTTAATGGCGTGCATTGTTTCAAAGGGAAAACGTCGATATTTTCAAGTTCAAACGAGCCTTCAATCAGGAAACATATATTGTTACATTTTCCGTGTGTTATAGTCCATAGATTTTGGGTGATATGTGACCCCGATGGTTTTTTGTCGATATTTTTTGTGGGTGTCCTTGACGACCTATTAAATGGCATGTGTTGGTTTGCAGGGGCAAACATCGATACTTTTAATTCAAACAAGGCATGAACCGAGAAATAATATTTTTTTCATTTTCGTGTCTTATAATCTTTGGATTATTGATAGTATAAATGGCGTACATTGGTTCTGAGGGGAAATCATAGGTACTTTCAAGTTCAAACGAGGCTTGGAACGAAAAATGTTGATTTATCCATTTTTCGTGTGTTATAATCCATGAATTTTGGGTAATATGTTCGCCCAATCGTTTTTTTTATCAAATTTTTTTATGAACGTCCATGATGACCTATTAAATGACGTGCGTTGGTTCGGAGGGGCAAACATAGTTATTTTTAAGTTCAAACGAGATTTGAAATGGGATATAATGATTTTTTCATTTTTCATGTGTTATCGTCCATGGATTTTATGTGATATGTGCACCCGGTGATTTTTTTACCGAAATTTTTTATGAGTGTCCTGGATGACCAATTAAATGTCATGTGTTGATTTGGAAGGAAAAACGTCGATATTTTCTAGTTCAAATGAGGCCCTGAAAGAAAAATAGAGATTTATATATTTTTGTGTGTTATAGTCCATAAATTTTGGGTGATATTTGCGCCCAATGATTTTTTGGCCGAAACTTTTTGTGAGCGTCCGTCACGACCTACTAAATGTCATGTGTTTGTTCGGAGGGGTAAAAGCTGTTATTTCAATTTGAAACGAAACTCGAAACTAAAAATAGATTTTTTTCATTTTTCATGTGTTATTGTCCATGAATTTTGGATGATATGTGCGCCTGACGATTTTTGGCCAAATTTTTTCATGGGCGTCCGTGACAACCTATTAAATGGCGTGCGTTGGTTCAAAGGGGCAAACGTTTGTATTTTCAAATTCAAAAGAGGTCTGGAATGGGAAATAGTGATTTTTTTGTTTTATATGTGTTATAATCCATGAATTTTGGGTGATTTGTGTGCCCGACTAGTTTTTGTGGTTATTCGAGACGACTTATTAAAAGGTGTGTGTTGATTCGAAGGGGGAAACATCGGTATTTTCAAGTTCAAACAAGGCCTGAAATAGGAAAAACTAATTTATATATTTTTTGTGTGTTATAGACCATGAATTTTGAAGACTTGTTAATTGGTGTGCACTTGTTTTGAAGGGAAAATATATGTATTCAATTTTATACGAGACCCGAAATGAGAAAGTTTGCTTTTCATTTTTCGTATGTTATAGTCCATGGATCTTGGGTAATATGTATTTCCGACGGTTTCTTAAGGAAATTTTTTTGTGAGCGTCCATGACGATCCTATTAAATGGTGTGCATTGATTCGAGAGGAACATTGAAATTTCCAAGTTCAAACGAGACACGAACCGAGAAGTAGGAATTTTTTTTGCGTTATAGTCCATGAATTTTGGGTGATATGTGCGCCCGAATGTTTTTTGGCCGAAATTTTTTGTGCGAGTCCGTGACGACTTATTTAATTATGTGCGTTGGTTCGGAGGGGTAAACATTGGTATTTTCAAGTTCAAACGAGTCCCGAATCGAGAAATAGAGATTTTTCATATTTCGTGTGTTATAGTCCATAAATTTTGTGTGATATGTGCATCGTGCGATTTTTTGTCCAATTTTTTTTGTGGGAGTCCGTGACGACCTATTAAATGGTGTGTGTTGGTTCGAAGGGACAAACGTTGGTATTTTCAAGTTCCAATGAGGCACGAAACGGGAAATAGGGGATTTTTCTATATTTTGTTAATCCATGTATTTTGAGTGATATTTGTGTCCGATGATTTTTTGGTCGGAATTTTTTGTGTGCGTCCGTGACGACATATTAAATGACGTATGTTGGTTCGATGGGGCAAACATCAGTATTTACAAATTGAAACGAGGCCTCAAACAGAAAATAGGGACTTTTCCATTTTTCGTGTGTCATAGTCCATGAAATTTGGGTAATTTATGTGCCCTGTGTTTTTTTTTTACCGAAATTTTATGTGGGCATCCGTGATGACTAATTCAATGGCACACGTTTGTTCAGAGGAGCAAACATTGGTATTTTCAAATTCAATCGAGATCCAAAATGGGAAAAAGAGAATTTTCATTTTTCGCATGTTATATCCATGAAATTTGAATGATATGTGCAACCAACAAATTTTTTGATCGACATTTTTTATAGACATCCGTGACGACCTATTTAATGACGGGCGTTTGTTGAGAGGAACAAACATAATTTTTTTTCAAATTTAAACAAGATGCAAATAAAAAATAGTCAAAACTTTAATGCCAAGACAGTGATAAGGTAAAAAGAGCGGCCATCCAGCTGGCCGCTGGGTGGGACTTGTGAAATGCCAAAACAAAGCAAAGAGCTATACGCGTTTGGCATGACAAACCAGCAAAGCATCTTCACACCACACAAGCATTAAATTGCAACACAACAATCAAAGCCGTAAACGGAATTTTTATATACATATCATACACATTTTACATTAATTCCACTCAACAACTAATTTTTCCTTCTCATTTTTTACAAAATCTCTTTGAACAAGAAACCATTAAATTACTCCTAATTAGACTCTAATAACTTTGTTAATAACGACTCTCATTTACTCTTAGAGAAGAAAAGACACTATATTACATTTTTTACTTACATAGAGATCCTTTTGAACTTATTTACACTAGGCAACAGGATCTTTTTCCTTAGTTTCTCAGTCGACGAAAATCTTCCTCTATGTACTGTTTTCTCTTAAGCCAAAGTAGGGATGCTGCAATTACGACGATCCCTGTCAAGGCAATCGAAACCTTCAACTCTCACTGCTGGATTATGGCCAAAATTCGCCCTGCTCACACATCCGCCTTTTCTGGTGGATGATGTTGAGGGGGACGAAGCCAATCCGGAGGGAATTGGTATTGCCCGTGGGGATATTGGGGTGACCTTCTCATCCCAGAATCGGGCATCTTGAATCAATGGGTTAGATACTCTGCTCGGCGGTGACCCACAAAAAAATGGGGGCGACGAGGCTACTTGAGCTGCTGATTGATCCACACTACTACCATCACCCTGTATATATTTTCAAAACCATAAATTAGCAAATGAATATAAAGAACCTTTTAGGGGACTATGCATACATGAAAAATTTTATTATGGGAGAGGCCCAACCAACAAAAGTTGTGTGAGGTTCCATTCTTCTTTTGACACTTGGATGGTGGACCCATTTGTTGTGTGAGGCTCCATTCTTCTTTTAACACTTGGATAGTGGGTCCTTTTTTTACTTTTTACATGTTATCCACCGAAAAATTTTATTATGGGAGAGGCCCAACCAACAAAAGTTGTGTGAGGTTCCATTCTTCTTTTGACACTTGGATGGTGGACCCATTTGTTGTGTGAGGCTCCATTCTTCTTTTAACACTTGGATAGTGGGTCCTTTTTTTACTTTTTACATGTTATCCACC